>JAJQKJ010002441.1:0-47500 GCA_029574335.1 Rana kukunoris
GAATTCCCCTCCCAGTGACGGGGCAGAATTCCCCTCCCAGTGACGGGGCAGAATTCCCCTCCCAGTGATGGGGCAGAATTCCCCTCCCAGTGATGGGCAGAATTCCCCTCCAGTGATGGGGCAGAATTCCTCCCAATGACACCAATGATGGGGCAGGATTCCTCCCAGTGATGGGGCAGAATTCCTCCCAATGACACCAATCATGGGGCAGAATTCCTCCCAGTGATGGGTCAGAATTCCTCCCAATGACACCAATGATGGGGCAGAATTCCTCCCAGTGATGGGGCAGGATTCCTCCCAGTGATGGGGCAGGATTCCTCCCAGTGATGGGGCAGAACTCCTCCCAGTGATGGGGCAGAATTCCACCCAATGACACCAATGATGGGGCAGAATTCCTCCCAGTGAAGGGGCAGGATTCCTCCCAGTGAAGGGGCAGGATTCCTCCCAGTGATGGGGCAGGATTCCTCCCAGTGATGGGGCAGAATTCCTCCCAATGACACCAATGATGGGGCAGGATTCCTCCCAATGACGGGGCAGAATTCCTCCCAGTTATGGGGCAGAATTCCTCCCAATGATGGGGCAGGACTCCTCCCAGTGATGGGGCAGGACTCCTCCCAGTGATGGGGCAGGACTCCTCCCAGTGACGGGGCAGGACTCCTCCCAGTGACGGGGCAGGACTCCTCCCAGTGACGGGGCAGGACTCCTCCCAGTGACGGGGCAGAATTCCACCCAATGACACCAATGATGGGGCAGAATTCCTCCCAGTGAAGGGGCAGGATTCCTCCCAGTGATGGGGCAGGATTCCTCCCAGTGATGGGGCAGAATTCCTCCCAATGACACCAATGATGGGGCAGGATTCCTCCCAATGACCGGGCAGGATTCCTCCCAATGATGGGGCAGAATTCCTCCCAGTTATGGGGCAGAATTCCTCCCAGTGATGGGGCAGGACTCCTCCCAGTGATGGGGCAGGACTCCTCCCAGTGATGGGGCAGGACTCCTCCCAGTGATGGGGCAGAATTCCACCCAATGACACCAATGATGGGGCAGGATTCCTCCCAATGACGGGGCAGACTTCCTCCCAGTGATGGGCCAGGACTCCTCCCAGTGATGGGGCAGGACTCCTCCCAGTGATGGGGCAGGACTCCTCCCAGTGATGGGGCAGGACTCCTCCCAGTGATGGGGCAGGACTCCTCCCAGTGATGGGGCAGAATTCCTCCCAATGACACCAATGATGGGGCAGAATTCCTCCCAATGACGGGGCAGAACTCCTCCCAATGACGGGGCAGAACTCCTCCCAATGACGGGGCAGAATTCCCCTCCCAGTGACGGGGCAGACTTCCCCTCCCAGTGATGGGGCAGAATTCCCCTCCCAGTGATGGGGCAGAATTCCCCTCCCAGTGATGGGGCAGAATTCCCCTCCCAGTGATGGGGCAGAATTCCCCTCCCAGTGATGGGGCAGAATTTCCTCCCAGTGATGGGGCAGAATTCCTCCCAATGACACCAATGATGGGGCAGAATTCCTCCCAGTGATGGGGCAGGATTCCTCCCAGTGATGGGGCAGAATTCCTCCCAATGACACCAATCATGGGGCAGATTTCCTCCCAGTGATGGGGCAGAATTCCTCCCAGTGATGGGGCAGAATTCCTCCCAATGATGGGGCAGAATTCCTCCCAATGATGGGGCAGGATTCCTCCCAGTGATGGGGCAGAATTCCTCCCAATGACACCAATCATGGGGCAGGATTCCTCCCAGTGATGGGGCAGAACTCCTCCCAGTGATGGGGCAGAACTCCTCCCAATGACAACAATGATGGGGCAGGATTCCTCCCAGTGATGGGGCAGGATTCCTCCCAGTGATGGGGAAGAATTCCTCCCAATGACGGGGCAGAATTCCTCCCAGTGATGGGGCAGAATTCCTCCCAATGACACCAATGATGGGGCAGGATTCCTCCCAGTGATGGGGCAGGACTCCTCCCAGTGATGGGGCAGAATTCGTCCCAATGACACCAATGATGGGGCAGGATTCCTCCCAGTGATGGGACAGAACTTCTCCCAATGACACCAATGACGGGGCAGAACTCCTCCCAATGACGGGGCAGAACTCCTCCCAGTGATGGGGCAGAATTCCCCTTGCAGTGATGGGGCAGAATTCCCCTCCCAGTGATGGGGCAGAATTCCTCCCAATGACACCAATGATGGGGCAGGATTCCTCCCAATGACACCAATGATGGGGCAGAATTCCTCCCAGTGATGGGGCAGGATTCCTCCCAGTGATGGGGCAGAATCCCTCCCAATGACACCAATGATGGGGCAGGATTCCTCCCAATGACACCAATGATGGGGCAGAATTCCTCCCAGTGATGGGGCAGGATTCCTCCCAGTGATGGGGCAGAATTCCACCCAATGACACCAATGATGGGGCAGAATTCCTCCCAGTGATGGGGCAGGATTCCTCCCAGTGATGGGGCAGGATTCCTCCCAGTGATGGGGCAGGATTCCTCCCAATGACACCAATGATGGGGCAGAATTCCTCCCAGTGATGGGGCAGGATTCCTCCCAGTGATGGGGCAGAATTCCTCCCAATGACGGGGCAGAATTCCTCCCAGTGATGGGGCAGAATTCCTCCCAATGACACCAATGATGGGGCAGGACTCCTCCCAATGACGGGGCAGAATTCCTCCCAGTGATGGGGCAGAACACCTCCCAATGACGGGGTAGAATTCCCCTCCCAGTGACGGGGTAGAATTCCCCTCCCAGTGACGGGGCAGAATTCCCCTCCCAGTGACGGGGCAGAATTCCCCTCCCAGTGACGGGGCAGAATTCCCCTCCCAGTGACGGGGCAGAATTCCCCTCCCAGTGACGGGGCAGAATTCCTCCCAATGACACCAATCATGGGGCAGATTTCCTCCCAGTGATGGGGCAGAATTCCTCCCAGTGATGGGGCAGAATTCCTCCCAATGATGGGGCAGAATTCCTCCCAATGATGGGGCAGGATTCCTCCCAGTGATGGGGCAGAATTCCTCCCAATGACACCAATCATGGGGCAGGATTCCTCCCAGTGATGGGGCAGAACTCCTCCCAGTGATGGGGCAGAACTCCTCCCAATGACACCAATGATGGGGCAGGATTCCTCCCAGTGATGGGGCAGGATTCCTCCCAGTGATGGGGAAGAATTCCTCCCAATTACGGGGCAGAATTCCTCCCAGTGATGGGGCAGAATTCCTCCCAATGACACCAATGATGGGGCAGGATTCCTCCCAGTGATGGGGCAGGACTCCTCCCAGTGATGGGGCAGAATTCGTCCCAATGACACCAATGATGGGGCAGGATTCCTCCCAGTGATGGGACAGAACTTCTCCCAATGACACCAATGACGGGCAGAACTCCTCCCAATGACGGGGCAGAACTCCTCCCAGTGATGGGGCAGAATTCCCCTCCCAGTGATGGGGCAGAATTCCTCCCAATGACACCAATGATGGGGCAGGATTCCTCCCAATGACACCAATGATGGGGCAGAATTCCTCCCAGTGATGGGGCAGGATTCCTCCCAGTGATGGGGCAGAATCCCTCCCAATGACACCAATGATGGGGCAGGATTCCTCCCAATGACACCAATGATGGGGCAGAATTCCTCCCAGTGATGGGGCAGGATTCCTCCCAGTGATGAGGCAGAATTCCACCCAATGACACCAATGATGGGGCAGAATTCCTCCCAGTGATGGGGCAGGATTCCTCCCAGTGATGGGGCAGGATTCCTCCCAGTGATGGGGCAGGATTCCTCCCAATGACACCAATGATGGGGCAGAATTCCTCCCAGTGATGGGGCAGGATTCCTCCCAGTGATGGGGCAGAATTCCTCCCAATGACGGGGCAGAATTCCTCCCAGTGATGGGGCAGAATTCCTCCCAATGACACCAATGATGGGGCAGGACTCCTCCCAATGACGGGGCAGAATTCCTCCCAGTGATGGGGCAGAACACCTCCCAATGACGGGGTAGAATTCCCCTCCCAGTGACGGGGTAGAATTCCCCTCCCAGTGACGGGGCAGAATTCCCCTCCCAGTGACGGGGCAGAATTCCCCTCCCAGTGACGGGGCAGAATTCCCCTCCCAGTGACGGGGCAGAATTCCCCTCCCAGTGACGGGGCAGAATTCCTCCCAATGACACCAATGATGGGGCAGAAATCCTCCCAGTGATGGGGCAGAATTCCTCCCAATGACACCAATGATGGGGCAGAATTCCTCCCAGTGATGGGGCAGAATTCCTCCCAATGACACCAATCATGGGGCAGAATTCCTCCCAGTGATGGGGCAGAACTCCTCCCAGTGATGGGGCATTACTCCTCCGAGTGATGGGGCAGAACTCCTCCCAGTGATGGGGCAGAACTCCTCCCAGTGATGGGGCAGAACTCCTCCCAGTGATGGGGCAGAACTCCTCCCAGTGATGGGGCAGAACTCCTCCCAGTGATGGGGCAGAACTCCTCCCAATGACACCAATGATGGGGCAGGATTCCTCCCAGTGATGGGGCAGGATTCCTCCCAGTGATGGGGAAGAATTCCTCCCAATGACGGGGCAGAATTCCTCCCAGTGATGGGGCAGAATTCCTCCCAATGACACCAATGATGGGGCAGGACTCCTCCCAGTGATGGGGCAGAATTTCTCCCAATGACACCAATAATGGGGCAAAATTCCTCCCAGTGATGGGGCAGAACTCCTCCCAGTGATGGGGCAGAACTCCTCCCAGTGATGGGGCAGAACTCCTCCCAGTGATGGGGCAGAACTCCTCCCAATGACACCAATGATGGGGCAGGATTCCTCCCAGTGATGGGGCAGGATTCCTCCCAGTGATGGGGAAGAATTCCTCCCAATGACGGGGCAGAATTCCTCCCAGTGATGGGGCAGAATTCCTCCCAATGACACCAATGATGGGGCAGGACTCCTCCCAGTGATGGGGCAGAATTCCTCCCAATGACACCAATGATGGCGCAGAATTCCTCCCAATGACGGGGCAGAACTCCTCCCAGTGATGGGGCAGAATTCCCCTCCCAGTGATGGGGCAGAATTCCCCTCCCAGTGATGGGGCAGAATTCCTCTCAATGACACCAATGATGGGGCAGAATTCCTCCCAGTGATGGGGCAGAATTCCTCCCAATGACACCAATGATGGGGCAGAATTCCTCCCAGTGACGGGGCAGAACTCCTCCCAGTGATGGGGCAGAATTCCCCTCCCAGTGATGGGGCAGAATTCCCTTCCCAGTGATGGGGCAGAATTCCCCTCCCAGTGATGGGGCAGAATTCCTCCCAATGACACCAATGATGGGGCAGAATTCCTCCCAGTGATGGGGCATAATTCCTCCGAATGATGGAGGATTTTTTACTCCGGATGGCCACAGTCCGGCCCCTTAAAGTCTGGAGGACAGTAGTCTGGCCCTTTGTTTAGAAAGTTTGGAGACCCCTGGTCTAGTTCATTTATTATTATTTTTCAAAGCAACTTTGCCCCGTATTTATAGCCCAACTCTGGGAATCTTGAAATGTATCCCTCACAGTGACATCTCTGCCCAAATAGGGCCAATACTGTAAACACACTGTATTTGGGAAATGATGTCACCACAATCCCCGCCCCCTTCCCTTATATAGCTGATGACAGCTTGGGAATCTCATTCAGCTTCATGTTCTGTCGGGATCGGTCCTGGGCGCCAAGTTGTCCCAGAGTATTTCTGAGGCTCTCCGGTGCCCCCCCCCCCCCCCCCCACCTCAAGCCACATGCGGTATTGCATGCCATAGAAGTCAATGTGGAACTAATTAGTTTCGTTTTTATTGACTCCTATGGAGAAACAGAGGCGGCTCTCTAATTGGGCAAATTAGGCGGTCGCCTAAGACCTCGCACTCACAGGGGCCTCAGGGCCGCCTAATTTGCCTGTGATCAAACACCGATTATGGCGCCGGTGGCTCACCCTACCCCTGCTGGTACTCTGTGGCCCAGGGGCTGACTGACAACCAATCGGGTACTGGGCAATAGCGGACTCCTCATGGAGCATCAAGTCCGGAGGCAGCAGGTACGGGACAGCAATGGCCTCTAGGTGGCGGCAGTGTCCGGATGACGGCACCCAGCTCCAGGTGCCATCTACACAAGATGTGCAGGCAGCATGTCCATGTGGGGCCCTAAGGCAGCTGGGACTGCTCCTTCAGCCCCGGCCGCTCCACACCTGCCTGGCTGGCAATGGCATTAAGGGTACCGTACTGAGCATCACATACACACCTTCCCACAGACAGGGACTTCAGACTGGTACATGGGGCATATGAGTGGGGCCTCATGTCTAAGTTTTGCCTAAGGCCTCACAAAGCCTAGAGCCGCCTCTGTGGTGAAACTCGCTTTGATATGCGAGTGCTTTGGATTACAAGCATTCTCCTGGAACGGATTATGCTCGTAATCCGAGATTCCGCTGTATTTGGGTGTCTCTATTTTTAGGTTACATATATTTATTTATTTTTGGGAATGAGAGGGTACTTACCAGTGGCGGCTGGTGGTAATTTTTTGGGGGGAGGGGCAAACAATCTACCCGCCTGCCACCACCCCCTGGTATGTTGGTCGCCTCCCCCCCCCGGTCGGTCGGACCGATGGTCCCCGCACTTGCCCCATCTTGGTCTCACTTCCTCCAGGCGGCGGCTTCACCCTGCGTCTTCTCCTCCAGGTGCCACACGGTGGCTTCCCCTGCTTCTCCTGCCGCCTCCTCAGCAGCCAATAGGATAATTTCTCCTCTTAGCCAATCAGGTGACGGGTCTCAGGAATCAGGAAGACAATAGCGAATATATTTTTTTTTTTGGAAGTAGATATAGGTGAAAACACTGAAGGACCGCCTACTGCACATATACATCGGCAGATTGGCACGGCTGGGCACATCAACGTATATATACACGTTGATTTTAGTACCCAGCCGCGGGTCATGGGCACGCGCCCGCGGCGCGCTCCCGTGACCCGGTCCAAAGCTCCAGGACCGGGACCGCGGGATTCGCGGACCCGATCGCCGCTGCAGTGCGGCGATCCGTCCCTGGAGCTGAAGAACGGGGAGAGCCGTATGTAAACATGGCTTCCCCGTGCTTCTCTGTGGCCACAACATCGATCGCGTCATCCCTGTTATAGGGGGATGCGATAGATGACGTCACACCTACAGCCACACCCCCCTACAGTTGTAAACACACACACACAGGGAACACTCAAAGTCACAGCGCCCCCGTGTGGTTAACTCCCAAACTGCAACTGTCATTTCCACAGTAAACAATGCAATTTAAATTTTTTGCTGTGAAAATTACAATTGTCCCAAAAATGTGTCAAAATTGTCCGAAGTGTCCGCCATAATGTCGCAGTCACGAAAAAAATCGCTGATCGCCGCTATTAGTAGTAAAAAAAAAAAATGTATAAAAATGCAATAAAACTATCCCTTATTTTGTAAACGCTATACATTTTGCGAAAACCAACCGATGAAACGCTTATTGCGATTTTTTTTTTTTTACCAAAAATATGTAGAAGAATACGTATCGGCCTAAACTGAGGAAAAAAAAATGTTTGTTTATATATTTTTGGGAGATATTTATTATAGCAAAAAAGTAAAAAATATTGCATTTGTTTTAAAATTGTCGCTATATTTTTGTTTATAGCGCAAAAAATAAAAACCGCAGAGGTGATCAAATACCACCAAAAGAAAGCTCTATTTGTGGGGGGAAAAAAGGACGCCAATTTTGTTTGGGAGCCACGTCGCACGACCGCGCAATTGTCAATTAAAACGACGCAGTGCCGAATCGCAAAAAGGGGCAAGGTCTTTTACCTGCATTTTGGTCCGGGTCTTAAGTGGTTAAAGTATAATGTGTACCTATAAACAGCGCTGTGAAATGTGTGCAAACCACTGTGAAAAACTTTTAACTTATGACAATAAACATAAAAAAAAGTGAAAATTAAATTACCAACATAAATTAATAGTGTAGGCAATAACCTGTGCACCAAAAAGGTGAATAGATTAAAAAAAGTCCATGTGTTTCAGATAATAAATCTTCAAAACAATCTTCCACCACACCTCCAGTGTTCAGTGCATCCGTCACCCGTCAGAGTGCTCACTCACCAAATAAAGATGCCGCACACTCTCGTGTGCAGGCAAACCAGCTTGTAACACCACAACTTCTCAAATTCACGATCCAAGGATGATCCACACCATTCCACATAGAGTGAGATAAAAATGAAGCACAATAGTGTAATACCGTAAAACCAATTTTAATACACTAAAAGGTGAACAAAAATACACTCACAACATCACTTGTCCAAATAGCAATTTTCCAAACGCACAGAGTGACAGGTAAAGTCTCACCGCTCCGCAGCTTGATCTGATGGGAAGGTTGTTGGGTAGATCAGTTGATAAGTAAAAGCAAAGAAAAAAACTCCAAACGGTACTCGGGATGCTCAAAATTGTGTCACGTTAGTTCAAACACACTCTCTTAGGCAGGGAAACCTGCCGACAGCTGATGAGTCATTAGTTGTTAAGGACACACAGGTCCCAGAAGACAGCAGGGACCAGTGACATCGCGCAGCACGAGTCGCGCATGCGCAGTAGGGAACCAGCTAGTGAAGCTGCTTCCCTTTGCGAAAATGGCGGAGGCATCCGACATCGCGAGCGCCCTGGACAGGTAAGTGTCCTTATTTTTTTTTAAATCAGCCACTGCAGTATTTGTAGCGGCTGACTTTAAAACATAAAAAATTGGCGGGTATCTACTTTAGTCTTGGTCTTCTTCCCTCACTTCTTCTTTAGTTGCTGCCGGTTCTTTCGTCTCTGCAAAGTTCTTCTTGCTCACTGTGAGTTCTTTCTTCACTGGCAGTTTTTTTTTTTTGTCTCTGCAAATTTCTCTTGCATCTTTGCAAGTTCCAATTGGTCACTGCGAGTGTTTGTTCCCTCGCCGCACCTTCATTTCTAGCCGGGGATAGTTGTCCTTCCGTCACTGTGAGTTCTCCTTCCATGGCTGTAACTCCTTCTTTAATCCCTATGAGGGTTTCTAGATACTCTTTTCGTAGGGCTGACAATCTTTCTTTTGTCTCTGTAAGTTCTTTTTCCTTCACCGCCAGTTCATTTTTAGTTTCTGTCAGTTTGCCGTACGTCTCTGCAAGTATTTTCCTCACTGACCGATCTCCTTGCGTCTGTGCAAACATTTCTTGCATCTTTGCGAGTATTTCTTCTCTCACTGAGAGTTCCTGCTTCTGTGTTTGCATTTCGTTGCTCTCAGTGATTTCTCCTTCTATATCTCCACTTTGCTCCATCATGATGCAAATTTCATCCTTTGCTATGCATCTATCTTCTATTACTCTCTTGGGATCCCCCTTCTATCTGTGGGGATCCTCCGTTCATCTCTAGGCGTCCTTCTTCTGCCATCTTTAGAAAGTTTATCTCTCTTCGTCTTTCCCTGCAGTACCAAATTCTGTGGAGATAAAGAAAGAAATGTTATAAGAATGTGTCCATAAACCAGCAGAAATGCTCAGAATTAATAGCTGACGCCACTTAAATCTGTGTTCGATCGAAAACAAATAGTCACACGCCATCACCCCATTTGTTACTGTTACCAGCAGCCTCCGTTCATTCATCCCCTCCCCCATAGAACAAACGTTATGCCCCGTACACACGATCGGATTTTCCGTTGTTAAAAAACATTGGCGGAATTCCGCTCAAGCTTGGCTTGCATACACACGGTCACACAAGTTCTCTGAACTTTTCATCGTCAAGAACGTGGTGACATACAACACTACGACGAGCCAAGAAAATTAAGTTCAATGCTTCCGAGCATGCGTCAAATTGTTTCCTGAGAATGCGTCGGAATTGCCAAAGACGATCGGAATTTACGATCTGAATTTTTTGTTTTCCGTCGGAAAGATAGAGAACCTGCTCTCAATCTTTTGCTGGCGGAAATTCCGCCAGCAAAAGTCCGAAGGAGCATACACGCAGTTGGAATTTCCGACCAAAAGCTCACATCAGACTTGGCGATCGGATCCGGATCCGCGGGTCCTGCAGGCACGGTCACGGAGCTTCGGACCGGGTCGCGAACGCGCTGCGGAGGAATCAAGTACAGGTACGTGATTGTGCCCAGCCGTGCCATTCTGCCGACGTATATCCGCGTGAATGGGGTCCTTAAGTGGTTAAGGACCGTCGCACGCACTTATACGTCGGACAGAATGGCACGGATAGGCAGATGGGCATACAGGTACGTCCCCTTTAATTTGCCTCCGTGTGGCCGCGTGTGTGCTGCCGGCGGTGCGCTCGCAACCCTATTGCGACCTCTGTGTCCGTGGGACCAGCAGACTCGTAGTTCACCAGTGTCCTGCGATTGTGTCACCGAGCTGAAGAACGGGGAGAGGTCAGTGTAAACACAACATAGTGACATGTCACTGATCGACTGTTCCCTCTCATCGGGATCGACGAACAGTGACGTGTCACTCGTAGCCACGCCCCCCAACAGTTAGAATCACTCCCTAGGACACACTTAACCCCTTCAGCGCCCCCTAGTGGTTAACCCCTTCACTGCCAGTAATCAGTGCATTTTTATAGCACTGATCGCTGTTTAATTGTCAGTGGTCCCAAAATGGCATCGATGTGTGCACTATAATATCGCAGTCACGATTAAAAACGCTGATCGCCGCCATTACTAGTAAAAAAAAAATATATATATTAATAAAAATGCCATAAAACGATCCCCTATTTTGTAAACGCTATAAATTTTGCGCAAACCAATCGATAAACACTTATTGCAGATTACGTATCGCCCTAAACTGAGGACATTTTTTTATTTTATTTTTTACCCACTAAACTACCAGCCGCCGTCAATTGACGGCGGCATGGTAGTTCTATTGTTCTGACATGACGTCCTTGTCCTTCACAGCCACTAGGGTGCGCGCACCCGCCATGTTACTGGGAACATGATTTACGTGCCCGGTGGCTGACATCGCAGCCGCCGGGCACCCGCGATTGCCCAGTAACTGAGCAGGACCGTGGATCTCTGTGTATAAACAGAGAGGAGACAGATGCCGTGTCCCTTGTACATAGGGACACGGATCGGTCACCCCCCTCCCCCCAGTAAGAATCACTCCCAGGGCACACATTGAACCCCTTCCTCGCCCCCTAGTGTTAACCCCTTCCCTGCCAGTCACATTTAGGCTCCATTCACACCTTGGCGTATTTACGCCCGACGCTCGTGCTGCTGGAGGGGTGATTTACCATTGATGTCTATGGAGGAGATCACATCTCCACGCCGAAACACCGTACGCCTGAAGCTCAAAACAAGTCCCGGACCCTTTTTTTCAGGCGGCTTTCGGCGTTCGGCATAGACAACAATGTTTTGTAAAAAAAAAAAAAAAAAAAAAGTTAAAACTACCCATTTTGTCACGGCAAATCGCGGTACAATACGCCGCAATTTGTCACAGCAAAATACGCCGCGTTATAGTGTGAATGCAGCCTTATACAGCAATCAGTGCATATTTATAGCACTGTTCACTGTATAAATGTGAATGGTCCCAAAAATGTGTCAAAAGTGTCCGATCCGTCCGCCATAATGTCGCAGTCCCAATAAAAATCGCAGATCGCCTCCATTACTAGTAAAGAATTAAATCATAATTATGTCTCCTATTTTGTAGACGCTATAACTTTTGCTCAAACCAGTCACTATACGCTTATTGCAAATTTGTTTTACCAAAAATATGAAGAAGAATACATATCGGCCTAAACTGAGAAAAAAATATAGTTTTTCTTTAAAAAATGGGATATTTATTATAGCAAAAAGTAAAAAATATTGCGTTTCTTTTTAAAAGTGTCGCTCTCACACAAAAAATAAGAACCGCAGAGGTGATCAAATACCACCAAAAGAAATCTCTATTTGTGGGGAAAAAAGGACGTCAACATTGTTTGGGAGCCACGTCGCACGACCGCGCAATTGTCAGATAACGCGAAGCAGTGCCGGAAGCTGAAATTTCGCCTGGGCAGGAAGGGGGTATACGTGTCCAGTAAGCAAGTGGTTAATATATATTTTGGGGATATTTATTACAGCAAAAAGTAAAAAATATTGTTTTTTTTCAAAATCGTCGCTCTACTTTTTTGCTGTGAAAATGACAATGGTCCCAAAATGTGTCAAAATTGTCAGATGTGTCCGCCATAATGTCGCAGTCACGAAAAAAATCGCTGCCATTAGTAGTAAAAAAAAGAAGGAAAAATGCAATAAAACTATCCCCTATTTTGTAAACGCTATACATTTTTCGCAAACCAGTTGATAAACACTTATTGCAATTTTTTTTTTTTTTACCAAAAATAGGTAGAAAAATACGTTTTGGCCTAAACTGAGGGGAAAAATTGTTTTTTATATTTTTTGGGGGATATTTATTTTTGCAAAAGTACAAAATATTGAATTTTTTTCAAAATTGTCGCTCTATTTTTGTATATAGTGCAAAAAATAAAAACCGCAGAGGTGATCAAATACCACCAAAATAAATCTCTACTTGTGGGAAAAAAAGGACGTAAAATTTTGTTTGGGAGCCACGTCGCACGACCGCGCAATTGTCAGTTAAAGCGACGCCGCGCTGAATCGCAAAAAAATGGTCCGGGGCTGAACTGGTTAAATATGGTTAAACTTTGTCATGTTGGGTATCACCTTGTCTCTGGAACCGCAAGTCTCAGCATGTCCTCTGCAGCTGGGGGGCCACATGTCGCCCACTTCTCCCCTCAACACAAATTATCCTCACAAATTGCTTCAGATGTTCTACTTGATGTGCAATAAAATGTCACTTTGACTACAAATTCCCTTTGAAAATAGATGGCCTCATTCAGAGTGATACTTGTATCAGCATGACAAGGAGCACGCCTGGGGTTGCCACCTGTCCAGGATTCACCCGGACAGATTGAAATCCGGACACATGATTCCAAAACCAAACTGCCTGAAACCCGGACACGTTATTCAGACTAAAACAAAAAGATGAAACGAAAGTGCCAGCCAATAGTGAAAATAAAATGTGCAAAACATAAATATATAAATAGATGTGCAATCGAACAAACTGCCGCTCAAATCTAAAATTGTGCCGACAACAAAACAAGTGATATGAATAGGGTGAGGTGATGAGCGCAATATGTGCACTGAACAAGGTAGGTCAGGGAAACGCTGATTAAATGTGCAAACAAATTAAAGGAAAGTGAAAATGGCAACTAAGTGCTAATAAATGGTGGCCGCCACTAAAATGGTGTCGAATCAATATACATAAAAGTGACCAAGCTCACAAAGTTAAAGTCGATGTAAACCCCCAAAAAATATTTTTGTTTTGTTGATGTCACAATGTAGAGTATAAGATTTTCTATCATCTGTGCCCAGTCTTGCCACACAGAGTTAATCCAGATCTGAGTAATCCTCTTTTATTGTTCAGTGAAAATGAACAGCCTTCCAGATAAAAACCTGTCTAAATAAAAAGTCTGTTTTTGTCTCCTTGCTTTGAGTGACAGGTTATTTACATATCTAGCTTGGACATGTTTATCATAACAAGAGGTGAGTCACAGTATAAAAAGTGAGAAATCCACCCTCCCCCCACATAACACATCCTGGTAATATACAATGAACTTTGGATCTTCTCATATTATGATAAACATAACATAACATATGATAAACATGTCCAAACTAGATATGTAAATAACCTCTCACTCAAAGCAAGAACAGAGAAACGGACTTTATAATTTGGCAGGTTTTTATCTGGAATTCTGTTCATTTGCACTGAACAATAAAAGAGGATTGCTCAGCCCTGGATTAACTCTGCGTGGCAAGACTGGGCACAGATGATAGAAAATCTTATACTCTACATTGTGACATCAAACAAAGATTTTTTTGGGGGGGTTTACATCCACTTTAAATAATTTGAGCTGATATGAAACAAAAAAAAAATCCCAAAATAATGTTCAATAGATCCTCAAATCGGGTGTAATGGAGACTGCAACGTCCTCTCGGTGGTGTACCGCGGTATAGGTCTTCAGAAATATGGAGACTCACCAAGGAATAGATGCAATACCCCCTCCCCCATATATACATATATCTCCATCTTTGGAAAACGCTTGTCGTTTTCTGCCTATTTCTGGCTATTGGTGTAGAATATTCTCACGCACGGCCAGTATACACCCGTCTGGATGCTACAGTTGGCTCTAAAGTGGCGATCCCGTGTACGGTCCGCACCGTTCACCTATCTGGTGCAAGCAGTGTTAAGTTAGAGTGGGGAATGACTCCGGAAGGAGGAGGTCTCTACACCCCTCTCCTGTACGATGATGTGAACAACCTGCACAAGGATTATGTGGATTGTGGCGTTATTTTCGATTCCATCCGGTATAGAGACAGCGGAACCTACGAGGGCAGATTCATTGTGGACAACGTCCCGTATCAGCCATTCAAGGTGGTCATCATTCATGTGACTGGTAAGTATTACAGCTTGTGATTTTATTGTTCATTCTATGGGGGGGGGGGGGTCTACCATGGGGGGGGGGGAATCTACTGTGGGGGTGGGACCAGGACCAGCTCAGAGGGACTTGTGGGCTTCTTGGTAATTTGTCATGTCCAGCCATGTCCCCGCACATATTCGCAGCCATGTCCCCGCACATATTCGCAGCCATGTCCCCGCACATATTCGCAGCCATGTCCCCGCACATATTCGCAGCCATGTCCCCGCACATATTCGCAGCCATGTCCCCGCACATATTCGCAGCCATGTCACCAAACATATTGCAGCCATGTCCCCCATATACGCAGCCATGTCCCCCCACATATATCCAGCCATGTCCCCCCACATATATCCAGCCATGTCCCCTCACATATATCCAGCCATGTCCCCCAACATATTGCAGCCATGTCCCCCGTACCTAAATGATGCCGCCGCCACCGTGTTAATCACCGTGCAGGGAACATTACAATAGCTGTTTTACCTGCTGCGCCGTGTATAGAGACACTCCCCCTTGCTCGGGATTGGACAGATCCGTCCAATCCCGAGCAAGGGGAAGTGACACGGCGCGGCGGAAAAAACAGCTATTCAAACGAAAGCTGACTGTATTGTTCCCCGCACAGTGATTAACGCGGCAGCGGCGGCTTTGCGATACACGACGGTGGCGGCTTTGCGATATACGGCGGCGGAGGGGGGGGGGTCAAGTATTCTATTTAGGCATCGGGGGTATTTGCGGGAGTACAAGTACTCCCGCAAATACTCTGTATCGGGACAACCCTAGTAATTTGTTTAACCCTTTCCCTGCCAGTTCCCCCCGCCCACACAATACGAAATCTTATACCCAGAAATCCCCCCCCACACAGGAGACATCTGGTGATTACAATGTGATGTATTGTATCTCATCATCACTTCTCACAGTATACAATGATATTACATTTAAAGCGGAGCTCCACCCACTTTTATAACTCCTCCTCCTCCCTCAATAATCTGCAAAAATTGGATACTTTTTTTCCCAGCACTTTCTGTGTAAATGTAGTATTTTTGTTTTTTCCCTTTTTTCTCCTCCTCCTCCTCTCGCCATAATTTCCGGTTTGCAATGCCTGTTGGGAGATCATGTGTGTCATCAATGGGGCGTCACGTTTTTTTTTTTGTGAACCAGAAATTAGGCGATGCACATCCGGCGCCAAGTTTGAAAAGGGCAGCCAGGCTTTTGTTGCCATGGTTACACAAAGCTTCTTATAAACAGTGATGGGGGGGAGGGGGCTGGAGAATCTCAGCTCTGATTACATACAGAGCCTGGGGGAGGGGACAGACACACTTGTTTACAGTAGAGGAATATGATGTGGGCAGTTGTGATGTGGCGGTTTAATAGGGACAATTTTGATTGGGCAGTTTAATAGGGGCAAATTTGATGGGAGCAGTTTGATGGGAACAGTTTTGATGGGGGCAGTTTGATGGGGGCAGAGGGACATTTGGAATATATTTATAGTGATGAATGTAAACTGGTTTGTTGAACATTATAGCTCTTAATTTGGACATTTAAATTTCCTTTGTTTTTATTTCATCAGATCCCACGTCCACGGAGACCACTGATACCGAGACGGTCAGGAAGCACCAAAGAAACCTGGAAACACAATGGGAGACCCCTTCAGACGCTTCCTCTGAGACCGTCTGGGATGACCAAAGCAACCAGGAAACACAATGGGAGACCCTTTCAGACGCTTCCTCTGAGACCGCCTGGGATGACCATAGCAACCAGGAAACACAATGGGAGACCCCTTCAGTCACTTCCACTGAGACCGCAGATACCGAGACTGGCAGGGAGGACCAAAGCAATGTGGAGATACAGACGGAGACCCCTTCAGTCACTTCCACTGAGACCGCCAATACCGAGACGGTCAGCGAGGACCAAAGCAATGTGGAGATACAGAGGGAGATCCTTCCAGTCACTTCCACTGAGGAGGTCCCCATGATGTCTCCAACAATGACAGTGACAACAACAACGGAGTCCAGTACTTATAATAAGGGATTAGTACTCATCGATTTATGTGTGAAACTTATCACCGAGACCTTCTATCAACTGAAGAGAAATGGCTACCTTCCATTAGTGTGCATCTTAGCTGGAGTCGGTCTTCTAGTAGTCATCATCATTTCAATAGTTGGGTAAGTTATTGCAAATTCTTCATAGGTTTTCTCCATTACACTTCATGCTATCACCCACTGTATGAGCCCTCCCAATATTTACCACTTTTCCTATAGGCGAGGAGTTGATCAGACCGAGGCGGTGTGTTTTCTGTACTTATTGGGGTTTAGCAGCACAAGCCCCTCACTGGTCATTATGAGATTAAAGCACCTCTTATGCCCCGTACACACAATTGGGTTTTCCGCCAGCAAAAGTCTGATGTGAGCTTTCGGTCGGAAATTCCGACCGCGTGTATGCTCCATCGGACTTTTGCTGGCAGAATTTCTGCCAGCAAAAGATGGAGAGCAGGTTCTCTATCGTTCCAACGGAAAACAAAAAATTCAGATTGGAAATTCCGATTGTCTGTGGCAATTCCGACGTGCAAAATTCAGACGCATTCTCAGGAAACAATTGGCGCATGCTTGGAAGCATTAAACGTAATTTTCTTGGCTCGTCGTAGTGTTGTACGTCACCACGTTCTTGACTGTAAAAAGTTCAGAGAACTTGTGTGACCGTGTGTATGCAAGCCAAGCTTGAGCGGAATTTCGCCAATGTTTTTTTCCAATGGAAAATCCGATCGTGTGTACGGGCATAACATTTGTTCTATGGAGGGGGGGGTGAATGAACGGAGGCTGCTGGTAACAGTAACAAATGGGGTGATGGCGTGTGACTATTTGTTTTGGATCAAACACAGATTTAAGTGGCGTCAGCTATTAATTTAGAAAATTCCTGCTGGTTTATGGACACATTCTTATAACATTTCTTTCTTTATCTCCACAGAGTTTGTTACTGCAAAAAAAGACGAAGAGAGCGAGACTTTCTAAAGACGGTGGTAATAGAAGATAGATGCACAGCAAAGGATGAAGTACGCATCATGATGGAGCAAAGCGGAGATATGGAAGGAGAAATCACTGAGAGCAACGAAACGCAAACACAGCTGACTGAAGTGTGCACAATAAAGGAAAAAAGACACACATCGACGGAAGAAGTTGCAGCGATGGAAGAAAAACCCTCAGTGACTAAACAAAAACTTGTAGAGGTACAAGAACAATTTGCAAAGATGCAAGAAAAACTTGCAGAGACACAAGGAGAACTGTCGGAAACTAAAAATGAACTGGCAGTGAAGGAAAACGAACTTACAGAGACAAAAGAAAGATTGTCAGACCTACAGAAAGAGTATCTAGAAACACTCATAGGGATTAAAGAAGGAGTCACAGCCATGGAAGAAGAACTCACAGTGACAAAAGAATTTGCAGAGACGAAAGAACCGGCAGCAACTAAAGAAGAAGTGAGGGAAGAAGACCAAGACTAAAGCGGATGCCCGCCAAATATTTTTTTTTTAACCACTTAAGGACCGCCTACTGCACATTTACGTCGGCAGAATGGCACGGCTGGGCACATCAACGTATATATACGTTGATTTTAGTACCCAGCCGTGGGGCGCGGGCGCGCGCCCCCCGCGACCCGGTCCGAAGCTCCAGGACCGGGACCGCGGGATTCGCGGACCCGATCGCCGCTGCAGTGCGGCGATCCGTCCCTGGAGCGGAAGAACGGGGAGAGCCGTGTGTACACACGGCTTCCCCGTGCTTCTCTGTGGCTGCAGCATCGATCGCGTCATCCCTGTGATAGGGGGACGCGATCGATGACGTCACACCTACAGCCACACCCCCTACAGTTGTAAACAAACACACATAGGCACACATCCCCTACAGCGCCCCCTGTGGTTAACTCCCAAACTGCAACTGTCATTTCCACAGTAAACAATGCAAATTTAAATGCATTTTTTTCTGTGAAAATGACAATTGTCCCAAAAATGTGTCAAAATTGTCCGAAGTGTCCGCCATAATGTCGCAGTCACAAAAAAAATCGCTGATCGCCGCTATTAGTAGTAAAAAAAATAATAATAATAAAAATGCAATAAAACTATTCCTTAATTTGTAAACGCTATAAATTTTGCGAAAACCAACCGATAAACGCTTATTGTGATTTTTTTTACCAAAAATAGGTAGAAGAATACGTATCGGCCTAAACTGAGGAAAAAAAATGTTTTTTTATATATTTTTGGGGGATTTTTATTATAGCAAAAAGTAAAAAATATTGCATTTTTTTTAAAATTGTCGCTCTATTTTTGTTTATAGCGCAAAAAATAAAAACCGCAGAGGTGATCAAATACCACCAAAAGAAAGCTCTATTTGTGGGGAAAAAAGGACGCCAATTTTGTTTGGGAGCCACGTCGCACGACCGCGCAATTATCAGTTAAAGCGACGCAGTGCCGAATCGCAAAAAGGGGCAAGGTCCTTTGCCTGCATTTTGGTCCGGGTCTTAAGTGGTTAAAGTCGGCCGCTACAAATACTGCAGCAGCTGATTTAAAAAAAAATAAGGACACGTACCTGTCCAGGGCGCTCGCGATGTCGGATGCCGCCGCCATCTTCGGAAAGGGAAGCAGCTTCGCTAGCTGGTTCCCTACTGCGCATGCGCGATTTGCGCTGCGCATGTCAGTGGTCCTTGCTGTCTTCTGGGACCTGTGTGTCCTTAACAACTAAGGATTCATCAGCTGTTGGCAGGTTTCCTGCTGACATCTGAATAAAAACCAAAGAATTGCCAGCAATAACATTTTAAGATAAATCAGTGTTGGGTTCCCCCAGTCTATACTATGTCCATTAGGTCGGTGTGAAGGACTTTTATGCAATTGCCTATATACTTCAGTGTAATTCTCTCCCTGCTATTCTTAATGTCTGTGTGTTATGGGGTCTGCCTCTAGCCCTGGATAATTGGATTACTTTCCCCTTTGTAGAGGCATCTGTAAAACCTGTTTAAACCAGATTGCCATGCTGCCAGTAAGGGACAATGACCTTTCAATGCTAAGTGGCTTGTGAAATACCTTTCCATTGTGTGATAACCCTATTTAAAGCCTTTCTATTATCAGGTGTAAATGACTTCTGCCCTGTCTCTGGTCTCCAGACAGTTCCATTGTTCTGTGGCTGGCTATTGTGTACATTGATTGACCCCCTGGGGCTTTTGTCTAAATACACATCACAGGCTATTCAAGCTTTGGGACCAATCTCTGCTGAGACATTTTCAAGTCCTCATTTGCATGGTTTAAGAGGACCTGAGTGAAGACTGCATACTTTACAATGAACCAATAGGAAAGCGGTTGTTGGGGGCGGGATGTTCCAAATCCTGTATAAAGTGTGCTGTGTACTTTCAATAAAGTGTGTCCTGTTTACATCCAGCATTAAGCCATGGCTCATGTGTGGATTATTCGGCGATTCCAGGGATATTCCTAGTCGTGGAATATTGGGTGATTTCTTTTATGGGAGAAGAAGGGAATGCTTGATGGGGATATGTTCTACTACCGTCACAGTCGGGTATGGATTTTAAGGGGAACCTCACGCCAAAATAAAAAAAAATGGTTTGGGGGTCCAAAATCCGACCTTTATCCCAGCATGCAGCCTGGTAGTCCAGGAAAGGGGGGGGGACGAGTGAGCGTCCTTTCCCCCCTACCTCTTGAACCATACCAGGCCACATGCCCTTAATATGGGGGGTGCTTTGGAGTAGGGGGCTCCCCTCCCCCAAAGTACCTTGTCTGCATCAACATGGGGACAAGGTGCTTTGGGGGAGGGGAGTCCCTCTACCCTAAAGCACCCTTCATGTTGAGGACATGTGGCCTGAAATTGTTGGGGGTGGGGGACTGGGCGCTCGCTCGCCCCTCCCTTTCCTAGCCTGCCAGGTTGCATGCTTTGATAAATCTCTGGTATTCATTTTGGTGGAACCCACATAATTGTTTTTTTGATGTGAGGTTCTCCTTCAAATCCATACCAGACCTGATGGGCATAGTATGGTTTGGGGGGAACCCCATACTGATTTATCTTCAAATTTTATTGCTGGCAATTCTTTTGTTTACATTCAGTTAGGGATGCACCAATATCAGTGGGACAGGGTGGGATGAGCACAGGGGGACAGGGTGGGATGAGGACAGAGGGACAGGGTGGGATGAGCACGGGGGGGCAAGGTGGGATGAGCACGGGGGGGCAAGGTGGGATTAGCACGGGGGGGTAGGGTGGGATGAGCACGGGGGGGCAGGGTGGGCTGAGGCCAAAGTTACAAGATGGGATGAGGAGAGGGGGATAGGGTTGGATGAGGACAGGGTGGGATGAGCACAAGGGGGACAGGGTGGGATGAGCACAAGGGGGACAGGATGGGATGAGGACAGGGTGGGATGAGGACAGGGTGACAGGGTGGGATGAGGACAGGGGGACAGGGTGGGATGAGGACAGGGGGACAGGGTGGGATGAGGACAGGGGGACAGAGCATCTTTTAATTTGTGGGGAGAGGGTGGTATGGGGATATGTGCTGGGGAGTGATTTGAGAGGGAAGAAGATATGTGCTAGTGGGGGGGAATTAGGAGGACGGAGATTTTTGACCGAAGGCAAGATGAGTTTGGCTACGTGCCCAGGTAAAAACAGGACAAACATTTATTTACTGACACACACTGGACAACATACAATGACCAGCATACACTGACCTAAACTAACAGAGGACGTCCAGATGTACATAAACTGACCGCTCCATGCTTTAGATAGATGTACACACACACTTGGGTGCTTTTTTCATCCCTCCACGCCGGCGTGTGAGGAATCGCGGCAGCAGCGATTCAGGAAAGGCCGCGGCTTCACCAGCGGCCTACCTCTCCCCCACCCCCGGCAACCGTCACCAAATCGCCCTAACGGACCAGAAAGCCCCCCCCCCGCCCCCCACCCCAGTAGAGCCCTTTCTCCTCCCGGCCATTGTTTCCCAGCCCCCCTGGCAGCACCGATCCACTCAATCTGGGACCCCCCACAGCCTGGATCCTGCTGCCTGATCGGCGGCCATCTTGCTACACCCAGCCCCAATCTCCCCTTTCTCAACACCATTACAACTTGATCCAGGGTTTGCCCGATCGCCTCTCAAGGGGTCAGGAAGGAATTTATTTTCCCTGCCACAGCATTTTGGCATAGCACGGTCAGGTTTTTTTTGCCTTCCCCTGGACCAAGCCAGGATAGAGGATTCAGTTAATCCTTGAATATCCCCCCCCCCCCCCCCGGTGTTTGGTGACCATGGCTAATCTGCAATACTCGGCAGAGACCATTTGGGATGGCTGGTAGTATTGCGATTTGCCGCAATACTATCAGCCATCACCAAAAAAGCCCTTCGATCTAAACGACTTTTGAGAATCGAGCGACGATCGAATATTAAAAATCTCAGTCGTTTACCCCAGCCTAAGCACATATCATGTGCTTTGATCAACACAAGATCGGCAGTAAAACAACAGACTAGAAATCCATGATTTCATCCTACAATACGATTTAGACTGCCTCTTTATTACAGAGAGCTGGCTCACAGCCGACTAACACCATTCTGGGAGAACTGGTGCCAGAAAACCATCGTATTATAATGGAAAACAGAATAGGGCAAAGAGGAGGAGGACAGGCGGTGATCCATAAGACTCATCTTGCGATCACAAAACCAGTCCTTCAAAACCCTCTTCCATTCATGGAAACCCTTACTCTACAACTGCAAGCAAACTCCCAGGACACCGTCCGGATTCTACTCTGCTATAGACCACCTGGCCCAAAATCGCAGCTTCTCCCAACATTGACAGACTTTATCTCCACCTATACCCTTAACAGCAAACACCTTTTGCTGCTCGGGGACTTCAACCTCTGGGCCAACTCCCCACAAGACCCCGTTGCCGACACCTGCATTGACCACCTGGAAGGATTAGGGCTCCAGCAACTAGTATGTGGACCCACACATGCTTCAGGTCACACGCGCAATCTTTTTTTCAGACAAGATCTGGAAATAAAAATCTTGGAAAATGAACCGTTGCCATGGACAGATCACCATGCAATTAAATTCATTATTTCTGAATTCCCCCCTTAACAAAAACATCAAAACCAGTGACAACACACTGGACTAGATGTCAGAAGAAGCTCCACTCGGAACTCTTCAAAGCCACGTTAAGGGAAAAAATAAAAACAATTCAGCCGCATCAAACGGCTGAAGAAACACTGGATGCCATAAACACAGCACTATTACAGTCAGCTGACTTAATAGCGCCGAAACGTAAAACCCACATCCGGAAAAAAAAACTCCAGCTGGTTCAACAACCAGCTGGGGTTACTGAAGCAAGAGCGCAGAAGCCGCCTGGAAAAGAAGCTCTTCAGATGAGAACCTCTCCATCTACAAAGCAATAACAAGAAAATACCACAAAGAAATCATCATAGCCAAGAAAAACTATTTTTCTGAGGCTATCAACAACGCCCTCAACTGCCTCCGCAAACTCTTCAAGCTGGTCACTCAGACCATGAATCCAGGATGTCTTGAAGCCCCCAATTCAAGCACACAAGAATTTTGCAATGAATTATCGGATTACTTCATTAATAAAATCGAGGGAATCCGTGAAACCATTCAGCAAAACAATTCCCCACAACCAGGTAAGTTCACGCTGGAACCTATCTCTATCCATGCCACTAAAAATATCATCGGTACTTTGCGTAACAGCACTGCGCCGAATGATATCATCCCCACCAAACTGCTGAAGGAATGCGCCGACATCCTGGCACCTCCTATCATGCAGCTTATTAACCAATCTTTCAAGGAAGGCATAGTGCCCTCCCAGTTGAAGGAGGGCATAATTCGACCCATCCTGAAGAAACCCACCCTAGACCCCAAGGACCCACTCCACCGCCGTCCCATAACAGGCCTAAACGTTCTCTCCAAGGTAATGGAGAAAGATGTGGTACAACAGCTGCAACAGCATCTAGATACCCACAACCTACTTGATCCATGCATTGCTCAAGATATGGGACGACGCTCTCGAGGCCGCAGACGAAGGAGAATCTTGTCTTCTGGTTCTGTTAGACCTGAGCGCAGCTTTCGACACAGTAGACCACAAGCTTTTGACCCGGCTAGCTGAAGTAGCCAGAGTCGCAGAAGGCGATTTATCTTGGTTCTCCTCTTTTTTGGAAAACAGATCGCAAATAGTGAAGTTAGGACCTTTCACTTCTGAAAAACGCACATTATCATGCGGAGTCCCTCAAGGATCCCCGCTGTCACCGGTGTTATTCAACATCTATCTTCGTCCTCTTTTTGATATCATCAGCAGCCAAAAACTGCTCTATCACTCATATGCAGACGACACGCAACTGTACTTCCGCATTTGCAATAAAAAGGATCACCACCTCAATCTAGAGACATGCCTCTCTTTGATAGAGGACTGGATGACAAAGAGTTATCTAAAACTCAACGGAGCGAAAACAGAACTTCTTCTGTTTCACGGCAAACGTAAGAATCAACCTGCAACAACCTGGACACCCCCGCCCATTCTGGGCAAATCATCACCCCTAGAGCCAAAGTCAAAAGCCTCGGGGTCATTTTCGACTCCTACATGACAATGGACGCACATATAGGGTCAGTAGTCAGCAGATCTCACCATCTGCTGCGCCTACTACGCAGACTTATTCCTTTTATTCCCAAAGAAGACATAGCGGTCGTGGTGGGAGCAATTGTAAACTCAAGATTGGACTATGCAAATGCCCTTTACCTCGGACTCCCAAAGTACCAAGTTCAAAATACGGCCGCTAGACTTGTGACTGGAAAAAAACCTTGGGAATCAATCTCACCCTCACTGAGATCCCTTCACTGGTTACCAGTAAAAGACAGAATCACTTTTAAAGCACTCTGTCTAACGCATAGATGTATCCATGGGAATGCCCCCCATTATTTATGCGAAAAATAAAAGCCCATAACCCCAATCGCATCTTGCGATCCACTAATCAAAATCTCCTGCAGATACCGAAAGCCGGATACAAATCCAAAGGAGATAGAAGATTCGCGGTCCAAGGTCCCAGACTATGGAACGCTCTGCCAACCAGTATTCGGTTGGAGGAGAACCACCTAACATTCAGGAGAAAGATCAAGACTCATCTCTTTTGATATCAAAGGAGACAGGAACAACAAGCGCCCAGAGGCGATTCAGTTCGCATGTGCCGCGCTATATAAGTTTTCATTCATTCACAGTTAAAAAAAGAGCAACCCGACATCAAAAATTATTATAAAGCAGCGGTTCTTTCACATGTGGTAGAATGGGCTAGGGATAGACAAAACAAAAGATGGGTCCAAATAGAGCAAGCACAAGCCCACGTCCCATTGAGTAATATCATCTGGATCCCCTCCCAACATAGGGCACTAGATCATAACACTTTTGAAATGACGCGAGATACTTTAAAAATGTGGGACAGGGTTCAGACACTTCTAGACAGGAAATTTAACTCGCCACTTATGAAACTAAAAGAAAATCCTTTCTTTGCACCAGGGGAAAAAAAAATAGGGGGGAATTGGATTAAGAAAGAAGACGTTCACTTGGGGGATTTAATTAAAGGCGGCGAGATGATGACCTATGATGAGTTGAAGACCAAAGTCGACTGGTGGATTCTCGATAGGTGGCATTACTCTCAGCTGCAACACTTTGTAGGTCACCTCCCCCGCCCATTACGGACGGAGGAGGAACTGACTCCACTAGAAAAGATATGTAAATCATTGAATTCGAAGGGCACGATCACTAAACTGTATAATATGTTCATTAAAATAGGAGCACGGGAAGAAGCCCCCTTTGTAGAAAAATGGGAAAGGGAGTTGGGAATATCAAGAGGGGAACATACGTCACAAAGGATTATGCACTGGACACATTTTTCAGCTATAGATATACGAACCGCGGAGACTAATTTTAAATGTATTTCGGGCTGGTACATCACTCCCGATAAAGCCAGCAAGTTCAAAGTAGATCAGTCTGCAAAGTGTTGGAGGGGGTGTCCTGACGTAGGAACAATGGCCCATCTGTGATGGTCATGCCCGATTATCCAGAAATACTGGGACACTATATTAAACCTAATCAAAGAAATAACGGGCAAGGAGATTAAGAAAAACCCCTGGGGAGTCCTTTTCCATTGTGGGCATGAGGGTCGAAAAAAATATAAGCAATCTCTCTTACCCCACCTACTGAATGCAGCAAAAAGACTAATACCACAAAAGTGGCAGGAGGAGGATAGCCCTACGGTATGGGATTGGATAAACGTAGTGGAGGCCACATATAGGATGGAGGAGCTTAAAAGGAACCTTTTTGAAACAAAGGGAGATTTTCGGGAAAAATGGAAGAAATGGAAAGATTTTAAAAAAACGTGGAGCTATGCCGAGAGATTGAGGGATTCTTAGCTATTTACTGAGCGGGGTATTGTTTGCGGATTTGAATTAAACTTTGCCTGTTTATTTTCTATCCTTGAAACAAAGATGATTTTTCCAATTTCATTTGGAGTAAATACCAATGCTCCAGTCACTATGACCTTAGATATCAATGACGCGATATTCGTGAAGGGATAAACTTTGAGGTGGTGGGAGCCACGAGGGGGGTGGGAATGGGAGGGGGGTGGGAATGGGAGGGTGGGGTGGGAATGGGAGGGTGGGGTGGGAGGGTCCAACGGGTCTAGTCATTGTATGTTGTCTATTTTCTTTTTCGATTGCCCATAACTACGGTTTTAACGGGCCTATTACTGACTAGACGATAATCTCGCATACAAATTAATTAAAAAAAAAAAAAAACTTTTTCAACCCATACAATATACCACATATGATGCAAACCTTCAAAAGAGACACTATCAAGAATCGCACCATGAGCTTGTCTCTTGAATTCGGTCAAAGCTGAAGTGGTTAAAAAAAAAAAAAAGAGCATATATGCCGAAGCATGGGGGCATTAGGGGTGGAGGAGCGATTTTGCTCCTAATGCCGCGTACATACGGTTGACATTCCTACAGAGGCTTTCCCGTGGAAAAGTCTGACCATGTGTACGCGGCATAGAAAAGTCCGACCGTGTGTACGCGGCATAACTTTTTTGCGAGAGGATGCCCCCATGCTTCGGCATATATACTGTATATATATTTTAGGCACAGGTTGCGTTAAAAATGTTTTATTTTTTACTATGTTTTTTTATTGGTATTTGCTTTGCAGGTATGGTATGATCTTACTGCTATACTGTAATGTTACTTTGTTTTAATGTTAACCATCATTTGCTTAGCAGGTACGCCATTCAGTTGCAGTGCGGATTTATTTAGCGTGACAGCAACAGCGTTTGCTCCCACGATATATATAAAGCCGCGACTCCAACGCTGTAGGAGGTGATTTCACCACCAGTTAAAAAAAGAGCATATATGCCGAAGCATGGGGGCATTAGGGGCGGAGGAGCGATTTTGCTCCTAATGCCGCTAATGTACGGTTGACATTCCTACGGAGGCTTTCCTGTGGAAAAGTCTGACCATGTGTACACGGCATAGAAAAGTCCGACCGTGTACGCGGCATAGAAAAGTCCGACCGTGTGTACGCGGCATAACTTTTTTGCGGGAGGATGCCCCCATGCTTCGGCATATATAAATGGTGCATGTATGCCCATCATTAGAAGTGTGTGGATGAAGGGAGGTGTTCTAATGGTGGGCATACCCACCGATCAATCCATATGTGGAATTACACCCCAAAATACATTCTACTGCTTCTCCTGAGTACGGGGATACCACATGTGTGAGACTTTTTGGGAGCCTAGCCACGTACGGGACCCCGAAAACCAATCACCGTCTTCAGGCTTTCTAAGTGTGTACATTTTTTATTTCACTCCTCACTACCTATCACAGTTTCGAAGGCCATAAAATGCCAAAATAGCACAAAAAAAACCCAAATGACCCCATTTTGGAAAGTAGACACCCCAAGGAAACTGCTGAGAGGCATGTGGAGTCCATTGAATTTTTATTTTTTTGTCCAAAGTGATTGAATAATGACAAAAAAAAAAAAAAAATTACAAAAAGTTGTCACTAAATGATATATTGCTCACACATGCCATGGTTATATGTGGAATTACACCCTAAAATACATTCTGCTGCTTCTTCTGATTACGGGGATACCACATGTTTGGGACTTTTTGGGAGCCTATCCGCGTACGGGGCCCCCGAAAACCAAGCACCGCCTTCAGCATTTCTAAGGGTGCAAATTTTTGATTTCACTCCTCACTACCTATCACAGTTTCGAAGGCCCTAAAATGCCAAAATAGCACAAAACCCCCCCAAATGACCCCATTTTGGAAAGTAGACACCCCAAACTATTTGCTGAGAGGCATGTGGAGTCCGTGGATTATTTCATATTTTGACACAAGTTGCGGGAATATGACAAAGTGATTTCTTTTGCACAAAGTTGTCACTAAATGATATATTGCTTACACATGCCATGGTTATATGTGGAATTGCACCCCAAAGTACATTCTGCTGCTTCTCCTGAGTACGGGGATACCACATGTGTGGGACTTTTTGGGAGCCTATCCACGTACAGGGGCCCCGAAAACCAAGCACCGCCTTCAAGATTTCAAAGGGCATACATTTTTGATTTCACTCCTCACTACCTATCACAGTTTCGAAGGCCCTAAAATGCCAAAATAGCACAAAACCCCCCCAAATGACCCCATTTTGGAAAGTAGACACCCCAAGCTATTTGCTGAGAGGCATGTTGAGTCCATGGAATATTTTTTCTTTTTGTACCAAGTGATTGAATAATGACCAAACATTTACAAAACATTGTCACTAAATGATATATTGTTCACACATGCCATGGTTATATGTGGAATTGCACCCCAAAATACATTCTGCTACTTCTCCTGAGTACGGGGAATTTTTTTTTTTTGGTCATTATTCAATGACTTGGGGCAAAAAAATTAAATAATCCATGGACTCAACATGCCTCTCAGCAAATAGCTTGGGGTGTCTTCTTTCCAAAATGGGGTCATTTGGGGGGGTTGTGTGCCATCTTGGCATTTTATGGCCTTCAAAACTGTGATAGGTAGTGAGGAGTGAAATCAAAAATGTATGCCCTTAGAAATCTTGAAGGCGGTGCTTGGATTTCGGGGTTCCGTACGCGGCTAGGCTCCCAAAAAGTCCCACACGTGGTATCCCTGTACTCAGGAGAAGCAGCAGAATGTATTTTGGGGTGCAACTTCACATATAACCATGGCATGTGTGAGCAATATATCATTTAGTGACAACTTTGTGCAAAAAAAAAATCAGTTTGTCATATTCCTGCAACTTGTGTCAAAATATAAAATATTCCATGGACTCAACATGCCTCTCATAAAATAGCTTGGGGTGTCTACTTTCCAAAATGGGGTCATTTGGGGGGGGGGGGTTGTGCTATTTTGGCATGTTATGGCCTTCGAAACTGTGATAGGTAGTGAGGAGTGAAATCAAAAATTTGCGCCCTTAGAAATGCTGAAGGCGGTGCTTGGTTTTCGGGGTCCTGTACGCGGCTAGGCTCCCAAAAAGTCCCACACATGTGGTATCCCCGTACTCAGAAGAAGCAGCAGAATGTATTTTGGGGTGTAATTCCACATATGCCCATGGCATGTGTGAGAAATATATCATTTAGTGACAACTTTTTGTAAATTTTTTATTTTTTTGTGTCATTATTCAATCACTTGGGACAAAAAAAAAATATTCAATGGACTCAACATGCCTCTCAGCAGTTTCCTTGGGGTGTCTACTTTCCAAAATGGGGTCATTTGGGGGGAAAATGAGATAGGCAGTCATAAAATAAAAGCTGTGTAAATTCCAGAAAATGTACCCTAGTTTGTAGACGCTATAACTTTTGCGAAAACCAATAAATATACGCTTATTGCGATTTTTTTTTTACTAAGGACATTTGGCTGAATACATTTTGGCCTAAATGTTTGACTAAAATTTAGTTTATTTGATATTTTTTACTTTTTGTTATAAGAAAAACCATTTTTTTTCAAAATTTACGGCCTTTTTCCGTTTATATTGCAAAAAAAAAAAAATCGCAGAGGCAATCAAATACCATCAAAAGAAAGCTCTATTTGTGGGAAGAAAAGGACGCATATTTCGTTTCGGTACAACATTGCATGATCGCGCAATTACCAGTTAAAGCAGCGCAGTGCCAAATTGTAAAAACACCTCTGGGCATTAAGGTGCATATTGGTCCGGGGCTTAAGTGGTAAATAGCGCCGAAACGTAAAACCCACATCCAGAAAAATAACTCTAGCTGGTTCAACAACCAGCTGGCGTTACTGAAGCAAGAGCGCAGAAGGGCAGAAGCCGCGTGGAAAAGAAGCTCTTCAGATGAGAACCTCTCCATCTACAAAGCAATAACAAGAAAATACCACAAAGAAATCTTCATAGCCAAGAAAAACTATTTTTCTAAAGCTATCAACAACGCCCTCAACCGCCCCCGCAAACTCTTCAAGCTGGTCACTCAGACCATGAATCCAGGATGTCTTGAAGCCCCCAATTCGGACACACAAGAATTTTGCAATGAATTATCGGATTACTTCATTAATAAAATCGAGGGAATCCGTGAAAGCATTCAGCAAAACAATTCCCCCTGTAATTATTTACACAACTCCTGCAGTAATCCACCACAACCAGGTAAGTTCACGCTGGAACCCATCTCTATCCATGCCACTAAAAATATCATCGGTACTTTGCGTAACAGCACTGCGCCGAATGATATCATCCCCACCAAACTGCTGAAGGAATGCGCCGACATCCTGGCACCTCCTATCACGCAGCTTATTAACCAATCTTTCAAGGAAGGCATAGTGCCCTTCCAGTTGAAGGAGGGCATAATTCGACCCATCCTGAAGAAACCCACCCTAGACCTCCAGGACCCACTCCACCGCCGTCCCATAACAGGCCTAAACGTTCTCTCCAAGGTAATGGAGAAAGTAGTGGTACAACAGCTGCAACAGCATCTAGATACCCACAACCTACTTGATCTATTTCAATCAGGATTCCGGCCCGGACACGGGATGGAAACAGCATTGCTCAAGATATGGGACGACGCTCTCGAGGCGCAGACGAAGGAGAATCTTGTCTTCTGGTTCTGTTATACCTGATCGCAGCTTTCGACACAGTAGACCACAAGCTTTTATTGACTCAACTAGCTGAAGTAGCCAAAGTTGCAGAAGGCGATTTATCTTGGTTCTCCTCTTTTTTGGAAAACAGATTGCAAATAGTGAAGTTAGGACCTTTCACTTCTGAAAAATGCACATTATCATGCAGAGTCCCTCAAGGATCCCCCCTGTCGCCGGTGTTATTCAACATCTACCTTCGTCCACTTTTTAAAATCATCAGCAGCCAAAAACTGCTCTATCACTCATATGCAGACGACACGCAACTGTATTTCCGCATTTGCAATAAAAAGGATCACCACCTCAATCTAGAGACATGCCTCTCTTTGATAGAGGACTGGATGACAAAGAGTTATCCTAAACTCAAAGGAGCGAAAACAGATCTTCACCTGTTTCACGCCAAGCGTATGAAACAACCTGCAACAACTTGGAGCCCCCCGCCCATTCTGGGCAAAATCATCACCCCTAGCGCCAAAGTCAAAAGTCTCGGGGTCATCTTCGACTCCTACATGACAATGGACGCACACATAGGGTCAGTAGTTAGTGGATCTCACCATCTGCCGCGCCTACTACGCAGACCTTTTATTCCCAAAGAAGACATAGTGGTCGTGGTGGGAGCAATTGTAAACTCAAGATTGGACTATGCAAATGCCCTTTACCTCGGACTCCCAAAGTACCAAATCGCTCGCCTACAAGTCGCTCAAAATACGGCCGCTAGACTTGTGACAGGGAAAAAACCCTGGGAATCAATCTCACCTTCACTGAGAACTCTTCACTGGTTACCAGTAAAAGACAGAATCACTTTTAAAGCACTCTGTCTAACACATAGATGTTTTCATGGGAATGCTCCCCATTATTTATGCCAAAAAATAAAAGCTCATAATCCCAATCGCGTTCTGCGATCCACCAATCAAAATCTACTCCAGATGCCGAAAGCCAACTACAAGTCCAAAGGAGATAGAAGATTCGCGGTCCAAGGTCCCAGACTATCGAACGCTTTACCAACCAGCATTCGGTTGGAGGAGAACCACTTGGCGTTCAGGAGAAAGATCAAGACTCATCTCTTTTGATACCAAAGGAGACAGGAACAACAAGCGCCCAGAGGGGATTTAGTTTGCATGTGCCGCGCTATATAAGTTTTCATTCATTCATTAGTGTAGTTAGTGTAGGTCCTGCCCTAGAAGAGTCTACCTTGCCGTGGTGGGCAGGCTTGGAATCTCTTGGTCAAAAGTGTGTCAGCGAAAGGGCGAGACGGTCACTAGATCTTCACTTCTGGCCAATTGATTTTACTAAAGGACTCTTGGTTTAATCAGAGTATATATAGTTGGAAAAGGAAAGAATGTGTTTAGGTCCATAATTATACTTTCATAAACACACAATAAAAATTTGGTATATTTATATTTGAATTGCTTCCTCTTTTATTTAATCCTTTCATGATCGGGGTCATTACCACTTGGATTCACACGCCCAGTGGCGGTGCATCCATAGAGGGCACAGGAGCACTGCCCCCTCTTGCTCCTGCACCGCCACTGAAAAACAAATACATAGAATTATGCATTTTAGGGGCAAACTGGCGGCAATTGATGGGCACAGTGGTGGCGTTTGGCATGGCATAGTGGCGACAATGGTAAGGCACAGTGGCTGCGTTTGGCATGGTACAGTGGTGACAATTGATGGATGGCACAGTGGGGACAATTGATGGGCACAGTGGCTGCGTTTGATGGCACAGTGTCAACAATTGATAAACACAGTTGCGACAATGTCGTGGGACAGTAGCGACAATTGACGGCATGGCACAGTGGCGACAATTGATGGGCACAGTGGCAACAATGGCGTGGCACAGTGGTGACAATTGACGGCATGGCATAGTGGCAACAATTGATGGGCACAGTGGCTGCGTTTGATGGCATGGCACAGCGGCAACAATTTTATGGCACAGTGGCGGCAATTGATGGGCATAGTGAGGCTGCAATTGATGTTTTTTTTAGTTTGTTTGCACCCCCCCCAAACAATTTTGAGCACCAGCCGCCACTGCACAGGCCACATTTGCAAGGCTGGAAGGGGCTCTATGGCTACTTCTGATGTGTGGGGATGTGTAATAGGCGTTTATGTATTAACATGTGTCCTAACCACGTACGGTGCCTTGCGAAAGTATTCGGCCCCCTTGAACTTTGCGACCTTTTGCCACATTTCAGGCTTCAAACATAAAGATATAAAACTGTAATTTGTTGTGAAGAATCAACAAGTGGACACAATCCTGAAGTGGAGCAAAACGTATTGGATATTTCAAACTTTTTTAACAAATAAAAAACTGAAAAATTGGGCGTGCAAAATTATTCAGCCCCCTTAACCCCCTTGACGGTATCCCCGAGCGTGACTCGGGGTTGGTTTTTTCTGTTGCGATCGGTATCCGCGAGTCACGCTCGGGGTGGATGTGCAGAGCCAGCGGCAGCGGAGTTCCTTACCTTCTCCAGGCGATCCAGCGATGATCTCTCATTGCTGTGATCGCCGCCGAGATCCCCGCCGTGCCATCCACCGGTCATCTGACTTCCTGGTTCAGTTCCCTGCACCGCAATGGTGCATGGGAGCGGAACTGGGAGGGAAATTCAAATGTGCACAAACACATAAAAAGGAGGTGATACAATGTAATCTGAGAGGATTACACTGTATCACCTTGGAATCTGACACAGTGCCCTTTCAGTGCCCCTTGCCATTGTCATTTGTGACAAATAAAACCTTTCAAAACCCTTTGAAAATGGCATCTAAAAAGCGCTGTCCTATGAATGCGCTTTTTGATCTGCTGAGCGACAGCGGCAGCGAAACGGAGTTCATCGCAGAACAGAGCGACAGTGAGTCGTGGGGCGATTTGTCATCCGGCTCTGACACCGACACTGATGCAGAAAGTGACAAGGCCGATGATCCCGCACCTGACATAAGTGATGTGCGCACTTGGTGCGTTATAGACAGCGATGCGGACCAGGCAGCGCCCCCGAGGTTCCGATTCACTGGATCTCCTGGGATGAAGGTTGATGTGGAGAGGGACAACCCTCTGGCGTACCTGAAACTTTTTCTTTCCGAGGAGGTAATTTTAAAAATTGTGACAGAGACCAATCGATACCACGATCAGCAATCTGCTACGCTGCGTGCCAGATTTTCCAGATCCAGAAAATGGGAACCTGTCACTAAAGAGGACATCTGGAAGTTTCTAGGACTCATCATCCTTCAAGGGGTGGTGGGCAAACCGCTCCAGAAATGGTACTGGACCACCAACAAGATGCTGGCCACGCCATTTTTTGGGACTGTGATGTCTGAGTATCGTTTTTCACTGATTATGAAAAACTTACACTTCGCCAACAACGAAGAGTTTGATGAGGCCACGCATCCTGCGCCCAAGCTCAAAAAAATCTGGGAGGTGTACCAGATGATTGTCGCCAACTTCCAGCGGACCTACGTGCCAGAAAGGGATGTCAGTGTGGACGAAAGTCTGATGGCCTACAAGGGACGCCTGAGCTGGATCCAATTTATTGCGTCCAAAAGGGCGCTCTTTGGCATAAAGTTTTATATGCTATGTGAATCTACCACGGGATATATTTGGAATGCGGTAATTTACACTGGGAAAGGTACAAAGTTCGATCCCAAGTACTCCCGCTATGGGATGGCCACATCGTCAGTCCTTTCACTGCTGGACCCATTACTGAACCAGGGATATTCTGTGACAACAGACAATTTTTATACATCACCGGAACTTTATGAGGTTCTGCTCCTCAACAAAACGGATGGGTATGGTACAGCGAGGCCAAACCGGCGTGACATGCCATCTACGTTTGGCAAGAAGAAATTAAAAAAAGGAGAGATGGTTGCCTTCCAAAAGGGAAAAATGATGGCAATAAGATGGAGAGACAAAAAGGACGTGTGTGTCATGAGCACCGTGCACAGCAACTCCACTACCATGGTCCGCACAAAACACGGAAAAGATGTGCTGAAGCCACAAATAGTGATCGACTACAATCACACGATGGGGGGTGTCGACCGAGCCGATCAGGCAATGACATTTTACCCAGCGATGCGCAAACAACAAAAAAAGTACTACAAAAAGATTTTCAGACATCTCCTTGAACAACGTCTTTGGAACGCCTATATTCTTTATAAGGCAAACACGAACACCCCTCTTATTCATTGCGACTTTATATGGAAGCTGGCTGAGCAAATTTTTATCAACCACCCGACGCCATCAGTGTCTGCTAACAGACCCGGACAACGCTCTGTTGACATTGGCAATCCAGAGCGCCTGACAGGTCGTCATTTTTTAGACTTTGTACCGCCAACCGCACAAAAGTTAGCGCCTACCAGGATGTGCGTCGTTTGCTGTTCCAAGAAGGATGGAAATGGAAAAAAAATCCGAAAGGAAACCAGGTACTATTGCCCAGATTGCAACGTCGGACTTTGTCTAGTTCCATGTTTCAAACTTTTTCACACCCAGGATGTGTATTAAATTTCTTTGTTTGACTAATTTCTTTATTTTTCTTTGCATTATTGAATAAAATTATATTATTTATTAGATTATAATTCATGTGTTTGTGTTTCCAATTTATCACATCTGGAATGTCTACTAGAGTCTTGTTTTGGTCAGGTTTAAGTAAGTAATTACTAAGAATTGCAGGCCTATGATACATATCACCAAATTTCCATGCAAAATAATTGTACCGCTTTTGGTACGTAATTCCAGACAGAATCATACCGCCAGGGAGGTTAAGTTAATACTTTGTAGCGCCACCTTTTGCTGCGATTACAGCTGTAAGTCGCTTGGGGTGTCTCTATCAGTTTTGCGCATCGAGAGACTGAAATTTTTGCCCATTCCTCCTTGGGGCTCAGTGAGGTTGGATGGAGAGCGTTTGTGAACAGCAGTTTTCAGTTCTTTCCACAGATTCTCGATTGGATTCAGGTCTGGACTTTGACTTGGCCATTCTAACACCTGGATATGTTTATTTGTGAACCATTCCATTGTAGATTTTGCTTTATGTTTTGGATCATTGTCTTGTTGGTCCGTCCCAGTCTCGGGTCTTTTGCAGACTCCATCAGGTTTTCTTCCAGAATGGTCCTGTATTTGGCTCCATCCATCTTCCCATCAATTTTAACCATCTTCCCTGCCCCTGCTGAACAAAAGCAGGCCCAAACCATGATGCTGCCACCACCATGTTTCACAGTGGGGATGGTGTGTTCAGGGTGATGAGCTGTGTTGCTTTTACGCCAAAAATAACGGTTTGCATTCTTGCCAAAAAGTTTGATTTTGTCTTTCTTCTTGCCACTCTTCCATAAAGGGCAGATTTGTGCAGTATACAGGGACTGATTGTTGTCCTATGGACAGAGTCTCCCACCTCAGCTGTAGATCTCTGCAGTTCATCCAGAGTGATCATGGGCCTCTTGGCTGCATCTCTGATCAGTCTTCTCCTTGTATGAGCTGAAAGTTTAGAGGGACGGCCGGGTCTTCGTAGATTTGCAGTGGTCTGATACTCCTTCCATTTCAATATTATCGCTTGCACAGTGCTCCTTGGGATGTTTAAAGCTTGGGAAATCTTTTTGTATCCAAATCCGGCTTTAAACTTCTCCACAACAGTATCTCGGACCTGCCTGGTGTGTTCCTTGTTCCACATGATGCTCTCTGCACTTTAAACGGACCTCTGAGACTATCACAGTGCAGGTGCATTTATACTGAGACTTGATTACACACAGGTGGATTCTATTTATCATCCTTAGTCATTTAGGACAACATTGGATCATTCAGAGATCCTCACTGAACTTCTGGAGAGAGTTTGCTGCACTGAAAGTAAAGGGGCTGAATCATTTTGCACGCCCAATTTTTCAGTTTTTTCTTTTCTTTATATCTTTATGTTTGAAGCCTGAAATGTGGCAAAAGGTTGCAAAGTTCAAGGGGGCCGAATACTTTCGCAAGGCACTGTGTGTGGCTTTACTCAGTGGGGACATCTGTATTGATAATCAGTGCCCTGATCATTATTGGAGCCCCATCAGTGATGCCTGTCAGGGCCCACACTACTGATGACAAACATCAGTACTGCCTTTCAGTGCCCATCAGTGAAGCCTGTCAGTGCACATCAGTGCCGATCATTGCCCATCAGTGTTGCCTATCAGTGCCAATCATTGCCCATCAGTGCTGCATAGTAGTGCCCATAATTGCCTCCTATCAGTGATGCCTGTCAGTGCACATCAGTGCCAATTAGTGCTGCCTATCAGTGCCAATCATTGCCCAAAGCTGCATATTAGTGCCCATTCATTGCCACCTATCAGTGCCCCATCAGTGAAACATGTCAGTGCACATCAGTGCCCATCAAAGCTGCCTAGTAGTGCCGATCATTGCCCATCAATGCTGCATATTCGTGCCGCCTATCAGTGCCAACCATTGCTGCATATTAGTGGCCATCAGTGAAGCCTGTCAGTGCACATCGGTGCCGGTCATTGCCCATCAGTGCTGCATATTAGTGCCCATAATTGCCTCTTATCAGTGATGCCTGTCAGTGCACATCAGTGCTGATCATTGCAGATCAGTGCTGCCCATTAGTGATGCCTATCAGTGCCAATCATCGCCCATCAAAGCTGCATATTAGTGCCCATCAATGTCACCTATCAGTGCACATCAGTGCTGCCTATTAGTGCTGATCATTGCTGCCTATTAGTGCTGATCATTGCTGCCTATTAGTGCTGATCATTGCTGCCTATTAGTGCCGCCTATCAGTGCAAATCATTGCTGCATATTAGTGCCCCTCATTGCTTCCCATTATTGCCCACCAGTGCTGCCTATTAGTGCCGATCATTGCCCATCAGTGCTGTATATTAGTGCACATCAGTGCTGCCTTTCAGTGCACATCAGTGACAATCATTGCCCATCAGCGCTGCCTATTAGTGCCGCCTATCAGTGCTGCATATTCGTGCCCATCATTGCCACCTATCAGTGCAGATCATTGCCCATCAGTGCTGCCTCCTATCAGTGGCAATTATTGCTGCATATTCGTGTCCATCATTGCCGCCCATCAGTGAAGCCTGTCAGTGCACATCAGTGCTGATCATTGCCCATCAGTGCTGCCTATTAGTGCCGATCACTGCCCATCAGTGCTGTATATTAGTGCACATCAGTGCTGCCTTTCAGTGCACATCAGTGACAATCATTGCCCATCAGCATTGCCTATTAGTGCCGCCTATCAGTGCTGCATATTCGTGCCCATCACTGCCACCTATCAGTGCAGATCATTGCCGCATGTTAGTTACCATCATTGCCACCTATCAGTGCCAATCATTGCCCATCAGTGCCTCCTATCAGTGGCAATTATTGCTGCATATTCGTGTCCATCATTGCCGACCATCAGTGCACATCAGTGCTGATCATTGCCCATCAGTGCTGCCTATTAGTGCCACCTATTATTGCCCATCAGTGCTGCATATTAGTGCCCATAATTGCCTCTTATCAGTGATGCCTATCAGTGCTGATCATTGCAGATCAGTGCTGCCCATTAGTGACGCCTATCACTGCCAATAATCGCCCATCAATGTCACCTATCAGTGCCCAGTGAAGCCTGTCAGTGCATATTTGTGCTGCCTATTAGTGCTGATCATTGCCCATCAGTGCTGCCTATTAGTGCCGCCTATCAGTGCCAATCATTGCCCCTCATTGCCGCCTATCATTGCCCACCAGTGCTGCCTATTAGTGCCGATCATTGCCCATCAGTGCCCATCATTGGCGCCTATCAGTACCCGTCAGTGTTGCCTCATTAGCGCACATCAGTGAAGGAAAATAATTACTTATCTACAAAATGTTATAATAGAATCTAAACAAAAACATTTTGATGATGCACAAGAAAACCCGCAAACAGTTTTCTGAAGACAAGCAGACGAAGGACATGGATTACTGGAACCGGCTCCTGTGGTCTGATGAGACAAGATAAAGGTATTTGGTGTCAGATGGTGTCAGGCGTGTGTGGCGGCAACCAGGTGAGGAGGACAAAAGACAAGTGTGTCTTCCCTACAGTCAGGCATGGTGGGGGGAGTGTGATAGTCTGGGACTGCATGAGTGCTGGCGGCACTGGGGGGGCTACAGATTATTGAGGGGACCATGAATGCCAACATGTACTGTGTGACATACTGAAGCAGAGCATGACCCCCTCCCTTCAGAGACTGGACCGCAGGGCAGTATTCCAACATGATAACCACCCCAAACACACCTCCAAGACCACCACTGCCTTGCTAAATAAGCGGAGGATAAAGGTGATGGACTGGCCAAGCATGTCTCCAGACCTAAACCCTATTGATCATCTGTGGGACTCCTCATACGGAAGGTGGAGGAGCGCAAGGTCTCCAACACCTACCAGATCTGTGATGTCATCATGGGGGAGGGGAAGAGAACTCCAGTGACAACCTGTGAAGCTCTAGTGACCTCCATGCCCAAGGGGGTTAAGGCAGTGCTGGAAAATAATGGAGGCCACACAAAATATTGACTCTTTGAAAGATAGAAGGAAATGGGGGGCGTGTCTTGCCTTGAGAGAAGATGGACGCCTAATCCCTGAGCTCAGACAGACCGCAGCCTTCATCAGCTATTCTAGGAGACCAGTGCAAACTGTACCCCCCTGAGAGATGGGAACCTCTTCCCGTAGATCTTCGGCATCCCGCTCGCGATCTCCTAGGGACTTAACGAGTGGCTTGAACCAGCAGATCCCGGACATATTCCGGACCCAGAGATCAAATATGGCGGCGCCACCTCATGCCTCGGCATCCTCCCGTGTCCCAACTGAGATCATACTGACTCCCACAGCTCCCTCCCCACCCGCACAGGGAGCCGGGACCCCCGGGACTCTAATTCACCCAAGCTTATCAGATCTACATGCAGTGGCTGCGGACATCAAAAGCACGCTATTCGCGGCCATTACTGACCTTAGCCACGAAATGCGCGCCATCTCCAAAAGGGTGCAAGACATCGAGGTCACTACGGCCAAACACCAGACAGCCCTGAGGACAACGGGACACATACTGGATACCCATACCCTACAACTCCGAGACCTCCAGAGACACGTAGAAGACCTGGACAATAGAGGCCGAAGACGGAACCTGAGGGTGAGAGGCCTACCGGAGTCTGTGGAGCCGGACAATATCCTGCCTGTGGTCACGGAGCTCTTCAATCAGGTCCTGGATAGACCTCCGCTAACGCCTATCCCGATGGAGAGGATCCATAGAGCACTGCGGCCAAGGGGCAAAGACACAGACCCTCCGAGGGATATCGTCTGCTGCCTGGAGAGTTTCCTGACAAAAGAAGACATTCTACGGAAGACACGAGGGAGACCCCGACTGGAACGCGAGGGACGCCCGATCCAGATATACCAAGACCTGTCGGCCATCACCCTCCGCCATCGCAAAGACCTCCGCCCACTGCTTGAAGTCCTCCGTACACAGGGGATCCAATACCGCTGGAAGTTTCCGTTCGCCCTTTCAGCCTCGCATCTTGGGCGTTCGGCTCTCCTCTGGGTCCCGGAGGAACTGGATAACTTCTGCAGGGCTCTGAACATTCCCTATGTGGACCTACCGAACTGGTACGCCGAGTTCGAAATGCCCAACCTTGGACGCCGATCCCCCCGAGAGGAACCGATGGATGCGCAATCGTCCCAGTACAGGAGACGCCGCTCCCCTTCATCCAGCAGAAATCCCCCAGCTTCCTCCTCTCCGCATGGAAGTCACCCCCTCAGCCCGCAGATGACCCCGCAGCCCCGCAGAGCACGCCGAGACCGCTGAATGTTGACGGGTCTCCCAGTCTGGGTCCATGTCAGACGGTAATCCTTTGCTCCCACTCCCTCATCTCCCCCCTCCCTCCTGTCATGCCCGCACAACCACCTTCTCCTGTCCCGGACCAGCTACGGCTCTGCCCCGAGGCCTGACACATAGACAGTTCACGTCCTCACTCCTGGGAGTCTCTAGGCTACCCCACACATCATTACCAGGCATGGACTGCAATCTCAACCCCTCCTGACGCCACAGCATTTCCCTTGCCCGAAGCCCTTAGACGCTCTCACCGGCAGGACTCTCCAGCTGTCAAATGACTCTCCCCCTCAGCGGGCACCCAGACCTTCTACCCTCGAGTACACGGAGACACAGCGGCACCCCTCCAACACGGGACTTCACTCCCTTGCTTTCCCTGTTGATACATCCCCCCTTGGGTGCTCCCTACTGGATCATGGACCCTGATGATCCTACTGATCCGACCATCGACGTGGGGGACAACAACGATATAGACCAGGTAGGCTCCCTTACGAACTGCTTGGAATGCGCCCTGCCTGTGATCGCAGTCGACACTTTCTCTGATGCACCGTCCTACCATGGGAAGCATTGTCATGCCTTAGATAGCTAAGTATACGTACAACTCTTCATATATGTGATTGTTTAATGTTTAAAATGGGAAACATGCTGGAGCCTGCTTAGATCTGCTCACCCTCACACCTAAGTGGTGCAAGCTGCTCCTTGTATCGCCCACCTCTTTACTCCTTACCCTATTGCCCACTAGCCGCGTACATAAATGTCTCCGCACCCCCCCCCTTAGCCTCTGCCGCCCCCCCGGTGTGTAGCCGGTCATACCACTCCTTACACACTCTCCAGGCTTACTGCTTGCCTGTGTGCCCCACCCCCTAGGCTGCGCTCGCTTCCCCTCCGGGGGTGAGTGGGTTACTCCCCCCACCCTTCCCTATACGTTCTGAATCAATACCATCCTTCGTATGTACCTACTAGGTGGTCGCAGGGCTGCTTGCACACCGCCCCCTCTGCTCCAGTCCCACCCCTTATTCGCACCCCTAACCCATCCCCTTCCATGTTCCCTCTTCCCCCCCCCCTCACCTCCACCCCCCCCCATTATTCCTCCCCCTTACCTCTTCCCTCCTGTCTCCCCTGTCTGTATGGACCCACTGAGTTCTCAACAAGGATGCTCGTTCACATTTCTGCATCGCTGCAATGTTTTACTGTTATGGTTTTGACGAGAGAAACATGGGATTAAGGATTTATATGTTAATGTTCTCACTGTTTGACCATCTGTCATTATTTACTGTTACGGTTTGTGTAATGTACTTATTGATTTACCCACGATGGTTGCTCCAATGCCAACGCCCTCGGGTTACGGGAGTCTTCACACCACGGTTCCAACAACACCTCCTGGTTGTGGTGAGTCCTGCACCATGACCCACTGGGGGTTCCGGCTCTAACTACCGCCCTCCTTAGACACCCTCCCCACCGGCCCACGGCTGCCTCACGGCGCTACTTTCTGCACCAAACAGGCTAAAGCCGATCTCCGATACGCTCTCTGGGTAAGGGCTGTCGATCTGTCGGCCTCTTTCATCGTATTTTCTCTCAGGACACTCTCAACCCCCCCACAGTGGCCCTCTCCTCCCGTTTAAATACAACGCCCTCAGAAGTTGAACACACCACTGACGTTGTCCGGTGATACTGCGGTAGCTGGTCTACGCAGCGCTAGATCGGTGAGGGGCTCCTCACCGATCTTCGGATTAATACTCTCTCTTTACTGAGTCGCTCGTTGTCACTCATCCCTTGTCCCCCGTCCCCACACCTACAGCCGGTCTACCCCTCGGCACACTCCCACCTTCCCCATTCTCATTAGCTATCCACACGCCAAACCAGAGTCCTTACATACACCACACTCCAGTGTCACACCGCACCTCTCGTGACCCTTGTGTCTGTGCCTTAGCTGTCTATTTACCTGTGACCAGATGGCCCCTGTCCCCTCCAAGGCCGAAGTGCCCTCGCTCAAACTGATCTCCCTAAATGCCCGAGGCCTTAACTCGCCTGAACGGCGATCACAAATACTCCAGGTTATGCACCGTAACAAGGCGGATATTGTTTTCGTCCAAGAAACACATTTTCGCAGGGATGCAGCGCCGAAACTACAAAACTACCGGTACCCCACAGTGTTCCACGCTACCACCCCAATCTCTAAATCTAAGGGAGCCTCCATCCTTATAGCAAAAAACTGCCCTTTCCAACTCATAGATACACTATTGGACGATAACGGCAGGTTTGTAATTATTAAGGGGTCCCTTTATGGCAGGACCATCACGTTGGCAAACGTTTACGCACCAAACACCCGTCAAGCCGCCTTCTTTAACACCATCGCTACTGCTCTGTCATCCTTCCAGGAAGGAATGCTTATTCTAGGAGGGGACTTTAATGTTCCCCTTGACCCCCTTCTTGACTCATCCTCCGGGACCTCCTCCCTCAAGTATGCAGCCCTTAAATCTATAAAGGCCCACCTCCAATCGTTACTTTTACATGAGACGTGGCGCACTCTACACCCTAATGGCAAAGACTTCACCTTTTTCTCGCCCCCTCACAACAAATATTCGAGGATCGACTATTTTTTCCTATCACAGGCTGACCTACCTGTCCTGAGTAAAGCCACTATTGACCCCATGTTCCTCTCTGACCATCACCCGATATCGATGACCGTAACCCTGCCTGCATTGCGCAACTCATCATATTCCTGGAAATTGGACCCCGCTCTCCTTACTGACCCCGTAGTCGTGGCAGATATAGAACAAAGTCTAACCCACTACTTTCTAGAAAACAAACCGGTCGACACTTCGGCTATCGCGACGTGGGAGGCCCACAAATGTGTGATTCGGGGCGTACTGATGGCTGCAGCAGCCAGACGTAAACGGGAACATAAACGACACTTTGCAGACCTTACGGCTCGGATACATAGGCTAGAGAGAGCACATAAAAGATCCCTAGCCACATCCACCCTTCAAACTCTACTATCAGCTAGCAGGGAACTCTTAGACCTACTAGACAAACAAGTCAAACGCAAATATGTTCTCTCCCAACGGGTCTTTTATGAATTTGGCAATAAGGCGGGGCGCTTGCTGGCCAAAGCACTACAGGCGAAAAAAGCGTCCACCACAATACATTCGATAACAGACCCGCTGGGACGAAAGCTCTCCTCTCCCCCTGACATAGCGCAACAGTTTGTGACATACTACACTAAGTTGTACAATCTACACCCATCAGACTCCCCAACTGACTCGCACGCTCGTACGATGGCTATAAAGACGTTCCTGTCCGAATATAGTCCCAGGCCCATTTCGGCCGATCTGGCCGCTGACCTAGATTCCCCCTTGACTACGACTGAGGCCGAAGCAGCCTTAAAACAAATGAAACCCGGAAAAAGCCCTGGCCCCGACGGACTTACGGTGGTCTACTACAAATCTTTTGCCCACTTACTGACCACCCACTTTATCTCGGCGTTCAACACCTTAGGCCCCCCCTCCACCCCCCCTCCCCGAGATCTGTTAACGGCCCACATTACCGTGATACCAAAACCCGGGAAGGACCCCTCCCTAGTAGAAAATTATAGGCCCATATCCCTACTCAACGTCGACCTGAAATGGTACGCCAAGATCCTTGCGAATCGCCTCCTGCCTCTACTGCCGGGACTGGTTGACTTGGACCAGGTGGGCTTCATCCCCGGCAGGGAAGCCAGGGACAACACCCTTAAGGCCATCTCCGTCCACCATTGGCTAACGGCACAGAAACAGGGGGGATTCCTGCTATCTCTTGACGCGGAGAAGGCTTTCGACAGAGTGGCCTGGGACTATATGCGTGAAACACTGACCTTCTTGGGTCTCCCGCAACGCATGCTCCAATTTATCCTCGCTCTTTACGCCAACCCCACAGCTAGGGTCCGCGTCAATGGCCACCTGTCGACTGCCTTCTCCATCACCAACGGAACCAGACAGGGATGCCCCTTATCCCCCCTCATTTTCGTCCTCACTCTGGAACCGTTCCTAAGACGCCTCAGAGCCAACCCAAACATCAGGGGAATCACCATCGAGCGCCGTACATACAAAGTCGCAGCTTTCGCCGACGATGTACTCCTCTTTTTGACGGACCCTGTCACAACCCTACCGAATCTCCTTGCTGATCTCAAAACTTTCCAATCCCTGTCCAACTTCAAAATAAACTTTTCGAAATCGGAGGCACTCAATATCTCCCTTTCCCCGGCTTCGCTTGCGCAATGTCGATTGAACTTCCCTTTCAAGTGGAGATAGACCTCAATTACATATCTAGGTATCCAAATTCCGAAAACGCTCTCGGACTTGTACTATGTTAACTACCTCCCGTTACTGCAAAAGATCCGTTCCGACCTTAAACGATGGTCGACAGGCCTCTTTACTTGGTTTGGCAGAGCTGCAGCGATTAAAATGAACATCTTACCTCGTCTGCTGTATCTTTTTCAAACAGTCCCTATTAGGTTGCCTCGAACTTTCTTCTCCGCGTACCGAGCAGCATGCTCTAGATTTATTTGGAATGAGAAAGGCCCCCGTCTGTCCTATGCCAAACTGACGACTCCAAAATTGAAAGGAGGAGTAGGCCTTCCCGACCTAGAAAGATACCACCATGCATGCCTCCTATCTAGAGTGGCCGACTGGAACATCCACGCCTCGACTAAAGCATGGGTGGGTTTGGAACATGCCTTTTCTCCCATCCCGTTAGCACAAACCCCATGGATTAAACCGGGCTCTCTCCCTCCCTCCTGCCTGACACATCCACTTATTGCTCCGACCTTGGCCATTTTCAAAACAGCTTGTACCAAATACCGACTCTCCTCTTGCCTAGGCCCGATGACCCCACTACGACTTAACCCCGACTTCCCCCCAGGCCAAACGCCTTCCTTTTTGGCAGACATATGGCCGCACTCACACATACGCGCTGCCCACCTCTTTGCCAATGATCGCCTCATTCCCTATGACTCCTTGCAAGCTAAGATGCGAACAAGCTCCTTTCCTTTTTGGACATACGTCCAGATTCGACATTTCCTTGAGTCTCCGCGCCCGCGACCACCCTGGTCCCGATGCCTCACCCCCTTTGAGGAAATTTGCACGAGCACTTCCCCAGTGTCACATCTGCTATCCTTTATGTACGCGTTACTGTTCCCGGATAACACCCCAAAAACCAATTGGGCAAGCCAGAAATGGGAAGCAGAACTGTCCATTGATCTCACAGACAAAGAATGGGAAGCGGTGTTCTCGTGCATCCACAGGGGTACGGTGAATGTACACACCCAGGAAAATGGGTACAAATTCTTCTCGCGGTGGTACCGGACGCCGACGAGACTCCACGCTATCTCCCCCGAGATTTCCCCACTTTGCTGGAGATGCGGCTCCGAGAGGGGGTCCCTAATACATATATGGTGGTCATGCCCCAAGTTGACTGAGTTCTGGCAAGACGTCCACCGTATAACGACTGATGTCTCCACGCTCACTCTGGCCTTCACACCCGAGCAGTTCTTACTACACCACTCTCCCCTCTCCCAGAGGGCATACTTTCGCTCCCTGGCTATGCACTTAGTGAACGCGGCGAAGCTCTGCATCCCTGCGAAATGGAAAGCGACGGAACCACCCACGGTGGCAGATTGGTTCAAACGGGTTAACCATATTGCGGAGATGGAAAGCCTAATCCATCAAGCCAGGGATACACCTGCAAGGTACACAGAACAATGGGCGTGTTGGATTCACTTTACCACCACAGAAGATTACCGGCGGATAATGTCCTAGCCAACTATTGGGAGGTGCGGTGTGACGCTATTCACACAATTACACTACACCACCATTCGCTCCCCTCCACGATGTGAGCTGGTTCTCTCCTGTACTGACCCCTTCCACTATGTAACTCCACGCCCGACATGTCTCCACAGAGGTACCACCCTACCTCCAATCCCCTCACCATAGGCGCCGAACCCCATTATGCCCCATTGTGGACGCTCGCTGTAATAGGCCACCCATTCTTGGGACTCACGAGGATCCGCACGCAGAGTTCAGCCGTGCGGCCCACCCCGTTGGGCATGTGACTTAACATGAAAACCTCCCAAGCCAACACCCCGCCCCCTCGCCACAACCACTGGAAGGATATTGAATATTGAATATTGCTCTTAGCAGCTGCCGATCCCCTCTTATCCGCTTCCCCCACCTCACCCCTACCCCGCCCCCACCCACTCCCGAGTGACGACGAACACCCTCAGATCTCTGTGATTTACTTTCATCTCACAGGTTATGTTACCATGTTAGACTTTGATGTCTGTAATCTTCCTATGTTCTTACTATGTTTGCTGCTGTTTATGTAAACACCACTGTGAAGCGGCTGCGACCGCAATTCCTGCCCAAAATACTTGACTTATTGTATCAATGTATTGCTTGTTATGTTTATATTATCTTCAATAAACTCTTGAAAAAAAAAAAAAAAAAAGAAGGAAATATTTACAAAAATGTGAGGGGTGTACTCATTTTTGTGGGATACTGTGTGTGTGTGTGTATATATATATATATCTTTCTAGATAGATACATACACACAAACAGGCCACTTTATTATTAGGTCCACCTTGCTATTAGTGGGTTGGATCCCCTTTATTAGGTCCCCCCAGGGCTATCTTAATAGCATCATGGGCCCCTGGGCAAAGAAATGCTATGGGGCCCCTACAAGCCTGCCCCTCTTTACGCACCCACCCTCAAGAATGAAAATATAATATTCCTACTTTACAGCTTTTCACTTGCTACTGTTCTCTGCCACCAGATTCAGCCTGTCACTTGCTACCATCACATGCCACCAGATTCAGCCTGTCACTTGCCACCGTCACCTGCCACCAGCCACTGTCACCAGATTTCAACGTGTCACTTGCCACCATCACATGTCACCAGCCACTGTCACCAAATTCAGCGTGTCACTTGCCACCGTCACCTGCCACCAGATTCAGGGTGTCACTTGCCACCATCACATGCCACCAGCCACTGTCACCTGCCACCAGAT
>JAJQKJ010002441.1:52500-127500 GCA_029574335.1 Rana kukunoris
CAGCTTAAGACTGGGATGCCATTAACCACTTGTCCACCATGGACGTCTGATATGGCGTCCTCCACTTTGTGCGGGGATATCTGAGTGATGGGTGCAGCTGCCGGCGATTCTGTGCACCATAAGAACGATCAAAGTGGCGGAACCGCCCCTTGATCGTTCTTCTAAGCAGCGGGAGGGGACGTCCCCCCCCCCCCCCCCTCCCGCCGCCATCCGGTGCTTCTCCGGGCTCTCCCGTGCCATCGGCCGGCGCTCGCTGCAGAACCATAGAGATGACTGGTGACGAGACGGTCACCTCTATGACCGTCGGAGGACCGGGCGCGACGTTATGACATCACGCCGGGTCCCCGGAAGTAAACAAAGCCGCAATCTTATTGACCCCGCATCTCTCCATAAAGAGGACCTGTCACACGGATTCCTATTACAGGGGATCTTTACATTCCTTGTAATAGGAATAAAAGTGATCCAAAAAAAAAAAAAAATGTAAAAAAAAAAGTGTAAAAATAAAAAATATTAAGTAAAATAAAAAAAGCCCCTGTCCCTGTTATCTCGCGCGCAGAAGCGAACACGCATACAAGTCCCGCCCACATATGTAAACGCCGTTTAAACCCCACATGTGAGGTATCGTCGCGTGCGTTAGAGCGTGTGCAACAATTCTAGCACTGGACCTCCTCTGTAACGCGAAAATAGTAACCGGTAAAAAAAATTAAAGCGTCGCCTATGGAGATTTTTAAGTACCAAAGTTTGGCGCCATTCCATGAGTGCACCCAATTTAAAGCGTGACGTGTTAGGTATCTATTTACTGGGCGTAACTTCATCTTTCACATTATACAAAAAAATTGGGCTAACTTTACTGTTTTGTTATCTTTTAAGTCATGAAACCGTTTTTTTTCCCAAAAAAGGCGTTTGAAAAATGATTGCGCAAATACCGTGCGAGAAATGTATGTATGAGGGCACAGCGAGGCACGTATGAGGGCACAGCGAGGCACGTATAAGGGCACAGCGAGGCACGTATGAGGGCACAGCGAGGCATGTATGAGGGCACAGTGAGGCACGTATGAGGGCACAGTGGGGCACGTATGAGGGCACAGTGAGGCACGTATGAGGGCACAGTGAGGCACGTATGAGGGCACAGTGAGGCACGTATGAGGGCACAGTGAGGCACGTATGAGGGCACAGTGGGGCACGTATGAGGGCACAGTGAGGCACGTATGAGGGCACAGTGAGGCACGTATGAGGGTACAGTGAGGCACGTATGAGGGCACAGTGAGGCACGTATGAGGGCACAGTGGGGCACGTATGAGGGCACAGTGAGGCACGTATGAGGGCACAGTGAGGCACGTATGAGGGCACAGTGAGGCACGTATAAGGGCACAGTGGGGCACGTATGAGGGCACAGTGAGGCACGTATGAGGGCACAGTGAGGCACGTATGAGGGCACAGTGGGGCACGTATGAGGCACAGTGAGGCACGTATGAGGGCACAGTGAGGCACGTATGAGGGCACAGAGAGGCACGTATGAGGCACAGTGAGGCACGTATGAGGGCACAGTGAGGCGTGTATGAGGACACAGTGAGGCGCGTATGAGGGCACAGTGAGGCACGTATGAGGGCACAGTGAGGCGTGTATGATGGCACAGTGAGGTGTGTATGAGGGCACAGTGAGGCACGTATGAGGGCACAGTGGGGCACGTATGAGGGCACAGCGAGGCACGTATGAGGGCACAGCGAGGCACGTATGAGGGCACATCGTTTTTTCCCAAAAAAGGCGTTTGAAAAATGATTGCGCAATGATTGCGCAATGATTGCGCAAATACCGTGCGTATGAGGGCACAGTGAGGCACGTATGAGGGCACAGCGAGGAACGTATGAGGGCACAGCGAGGCACGTATGAGGGCACAGCGAGGCACGTATGAGGGCACAGCGAGGCACGTATGAGGGCACAGCGAGGCACGTATGAGGGCACAGCGAGGCACGTATGAGGGCACAGTGAGGCACGTATGAGGGCACAGTGAGGCACGTATGAGGGCACAGTGAGGCACGTATGAGGGCACAGTGAGGCACGTATGAGGGCACAGTGAGGCACGTATGAGGGCACAGTGAGGCACGTATGAGGCACAGTGAGGCACGTATGAGGGCACAATGGGGCGTGTATGAGGGCACAGTGAGGCACGTATGAGGGCACAGTGAGGCACGTATGAGGGCACAGTGGGGCACGTATGAGGGCACAGTGAGGCACGTATGAGGGCACAGTGAGGCACGTATGAGGGCACAGTGAGGCACGTATGAGGGCACAGTGGGGCACGTATGAGGCACAGTGAGGCACGTATGAGGGCACAGTGAGGCGCGTATGAGGGCACAGTGAGGCGCGTATGAGGGCAGTGAGGCGTGTATGATGGCACAGTGAGGCGTGTATGAGGGCACAGTGAGGCACGTATGAGGGCACGGTGAGGCGTGTATGAGGGCACAGTGAGGCACGTATGAGGGCACAGTGAGGCACGTATGAGGGCACGGTGAGGCACGTATGAGGGCACAGTGAGGCACGTATGAGGGCACAGTGAGGCGTGTATGAGGGCACAGTGAGGCGTGTATGAGGGCACAGTGAGGCGTGTATGAGGGCACAGTGAGGCGTGTATGAGGGCACAGTGAGGCGTGTATGAGGGCACAGTGAGGCGTGTATGAGGGCACAGTGAGGCGTGTATGAGGGCACAGTGAGGCGTGTATGAGGGCACAGTGAGGCGTGTATGAGGGCACAGCGAGGCGTGTATAGGGCACAGTGAGGCACGTATGAGGGCACAGTAAGGCACGTATGAGGGCACAGTGAGGCGTGTATGAGGGCACAGTGAGGCGTGTATGAGGGCACAGTGAGGCGTGTATGAGGGCACAGTGAGGCGTGTATGAGGGCACAGTGAGGCGTGTATGAGGGCACAGTGAGGCGTGTATGAGGGCACAGTGAGGCACGTATGAGGGCACAGTGAGGCGCGTATGAGGGCACAGTGAGGCGTGTATGAGGGCACAGTGAGGCGTGTATGAGGGCACAGTGAGGCGTGTATGAGGGCACAGTGAGGCGTGTATGAGGGCACAGTGAGGCGTGTATGAGGGCACAGTGAGGCGTGTATAGGGCACAGTGAGGCACGTATGAGGGCACAGTGAGGCGTGTATGAGGGCACAGTGAGGCGTGTATGAGGGCACAGTGAGGCGTGTATGAGGGCACAGTGAGGCGTGTATGAGGGCACAGCGAGGCACGTATGAGGGCACAGTGAGGCGTGTATAGGGCACAGTGAGGCACGTATGAGGGCACAGTGAGGCACGTATGAGGGCACAGTGAGGCGTGTATGAGGGCACAGTGAGGCGTGTATGAGGGCACAGTGAGGCGTGTATGAGGCACAGTGAGGCGCGTATGAGGGCACAGTGAGGCGTGTATGAGGGCACAGTGAGGCGCGTATGAGGGCACAGTGAGGCGCGTATGAGGGCACAGTGAGGCACGTATGAGGGCACAGTGAGGCACGTATGAGGGCACAGTGAGGCGTGTATGAGGGCACAGTGAGGCGTATGAGGGCACAGTGAGGCGTGTATGAGGGCACAGTGAGGCGTATGAGGGCACAGTGAGGCGCGTATGAGGGCACAGTGAGGCACGTATGAGGGCACAGTGAGGCATGAGGCATGTTACAAGTACAGCGAGTCTCTGTGCCCTCATACACGCCTCACTGTGCCTGTAAAATGCCCCGACGACGATCTCCTCACCTTCTCCTGCTCTCCACATCTGTCACACGTCGGCTGCCATCCTCCATTATTTGAAAGCCGCGCCTCCTCCTCAGGCTGTTCCGTGATTGGCCGAACAGTAATTTACCCAGCAGTGCCTCTGTTTAGTGTTCAGCCTATCACGGATGCCTTCTCATCGTCCGAGGCCGAGGCTGAGGATGAGAAGACATCCGTGATAGGCTGAACAGTAAACAGAGGCACTGCTGGGTAAATTACTGTTCGGCCAATCACGGAACAGCCTGAGGAGGAGGCGCGGCTTTTGATAATGGATGGCTGACGGAGAGCTCAGCAGAGAGATCACCGGGTACTGGCGGGAGACTTGGGATGTGTGGGTAGGTGTACCTGGTAACGTGTCTCCTGGTGGTGGGGAGGAGAGAGATAGCGCCCCACAGTGGTGAGGAGGTAGGTGTACCCGGTAATGCACCCTCAGTGGTAGACCCCCCCCCCCCCGTGGGAGGAGGTAGGTGTACCTGGTAATGCGCCCCCCGGTGGTGGTGGGGTAGTAGGTGTACCTGGTAATGTGCCCCCCGGTGGTGGGGTAGTAGGTGTACCTGGTAATGTGCCCCCCGGTGGTGGGGTAGTAGGTGTAACTGGTAATGCGCCCCCCGGTGGTGGGTAGTAGGTGTACCTGGTAATGCGCCCCCCGGTGGTGGGGTAGTAGGTGTAACTGGTAATGCGCCCCCTGGTGGTGGGGTAGTAGGTGTACCTGGTAATGCGCCCCCTCCGGTGGTGGGGTAGGAGGTGTACCTGGTAATGCGCCCCCTCCGGTGGTGGGGTAGGAGGTGTACCTGGTAATGCGCCCCCCGGTGGTGGGGTAGTAGGTGTAACTGGTAATGCGCCCCCTGGTGGTGGGGTAGTAGGTGTACCTGGTAATGCGCCCCCCCGGTGGTGGGGTAGTAGGTGTACCTGGTAATGCGCCCCCCCGGTGGTGGGGTAGTAGGTGTACCTGGTAATGCCCCCCCCCCCCCCCCGGTGGTGGGGTAGTAGGTGTACCTGGTAATGCCCCCCCCCCCCGGTGGTGGTGTAGTAGGTGTAACTGGTAATGCGCCCCCCCGGTGGTGGGGTAGTAGGTGTACCTGGTAATGCGCCCCGCGGTGGTGGGGTAGGAGGTGTACCTGGTAATGCGCCCCCCGGTGGTGGGGTAGTAGGTGTACCTGGTAATGCCCCCCCCCCCCCGGTGGTGGTGTAGTAGGTGTACCTGGTAATGCGCCCCCCCGGTGGTGGGGTAGTAGGTGTACCTGGTAATGTGCCCCGCGGTGGTGGGGTAGGAGGTGTACATGGTAATGCGCCCCGCGGTGGTGGGGTAGTAGGTGTACCTGGTAATGCGCCCCCCGGTGGTGGGGTAGTAGGTGTACCTGGTAATGCGCCCCCCGGTGGTGGGGTAGTAGGTGTACCTGGTAATGCGCCCCCCGGTGGTGGGGTAGTAGGTGTACCTGGTAATGCGCCCCCCGGTGGTGGGGTAGGAGGTGTACCTGGTAATGCGCCCCCCGGTGGTGGGGTAGTAGGTGTACGTGGTAATGCGCCCCCCCCCCCGGTGGTGGGGTAGTAGGTGTACCTGGTAATGCGCCCCCCGGTGGTGGGGTAGTAGGTGTACCTGGTAATGCGCCCCCCATTGGTGGGGTAGTAGGTGTACCTGGTAATGCGCCCCATGGTAGAGGAGGAATAGGTAGGTGGGGAGGGGAAGGCATGTGGGGGAGGGGGTACCTGGTAATGCCCCTGGTAGAGGAGTAGAGATAGATAGCGGTAGGTGTACCTGGTAATGCACCCCCCAGTAGAGGGGTAAGTGGTGAGGAAGGTAGGTGTAGCGGGTAACACGCCCCCGTTAGGGGAGGTAGGAGGGAGTGGGGTAGGTGTACCTGGTAATGCACCCCCCCTGTAGAGGAGGAGGAAGGTGGGGGGAGGAGGTAGGGTAGGTGTACTTGGTAATGACCCCCCCCCCCCCCCGATAGAGGTAAGTCTACCATTTTGGAGGAGGCAGAGAGGAAGCGCACCTCCCAACTTCCGCCCGGGGCGGGGCGTGTCCTTTCCATCCACAGAGAGACGCCAGAGAGGAGACAGCGACCCCTGGTGGCCGGATGTGGCACAGCACAGGAGTAAAGATCAGTTATCATAGTGCCTTTTACCGGCCACTGATGGGGGTCTCCAGGGTATGGAGAGGAGGGGATTCTACCCAATGGGGGACACAACAGGGGTTCTAATCCTTCCCGACACCCTGTACAAAAATAAAACAAGGTTTTTTATCTGTAAACACACAATAAATATGGAGACTGTGAAATAAAACTCTTTATTGTGGGATTTGTCTTCTGTACAACAACACTAAATGGTGACTTTGGTACAAAGCGCTGCGAAGATATTTACAAATTAACTAAAGTTTTTTTTTTTTCTTTTCAATTTTTAAATGTGACAATAAAAAAAAAAATAACAAACAAAACAAATGAGAATGAAAAAAAAATGAAACAGAAAAAATAAATAAAAACACGACAGGAAAAAGAACAATTAAAGGGTCACTCCACGTGGCAAGAAAATAAACACACACAAGTCACGTTGTAATTTAATGTTATTAAAAATTCTGTTTCCTTTCCAATCCTCAGAGATGTCATTGTCTGTAAAATACAATATGGCCACCTGGAGGCGCTCTGTACACAGACCCCGCCCCCCAGAAATGTCCTGCTTGTGTGATTGGCTCACTGATTTCCCCAGAAGTCTACACTATTTCCAGTATGAACAATGTTACTTTGTATCTCCCATCTGAACAATGTTTATAAACTCTCTATATCCTATAAAACATATACAATAAAATCTAATGTCTTCATAAATTTAGGCCAAAGTGTATTTTGGTACACGTCTTTGGTAAAAAATAAATAAATAAGAATTTGGGGTGTATGCGCCCCACATATACTTTATTGTCAAAAGTATTGGGACGCCTGCCTTTCCATAGAGATGAGCTCATCACTGAGCTGCTTCTCCTTTCCCTGACCAGTCACAGGCTGATGATGATGATGGACAGAAGACTGAGGACATCTAGTGGCAGAAGAAATGTACTGCGTGGGAAATCTCCGAAGCTGAATATTGCAGCAAAAGCTGTTGGTTTCTTTTTTTTGTTCTGCTTTAACCAATGGCAATTGATTCCATACACAGGAATTTGGGTGGATTGAATCTCAGTAACTGCGGCCCTACAGCCCACAAAGATCTTGTAAAGTGGACCAAAGCGGTTTTGTGCGATGAGCGGTTGGACACGCCCAAAAAGATAATAATATGTCCAATGGGAAGAAGAGAGGGATATTAACGGTGCAATTATACAAATAACCATAGGGAATAATTGTATCTTTAGAAAAGATTTTTTTTTAAATAAATATATTATGTATTATTATTAATATTTACTGTTAATATTACTATTAAATATTATATAAAATATATTTAATAGTAATATTAATAATACATTCATTATTAATCCATAAATAATAATAAATATTAATATATTTATTTTAAAACATCTTTTTAATATATTGTTAGCATACAGTTTTGTATGCAATCAAAGGTCGGCCTCCGCCCCATGCTTTGCTTTTTCCTGTTTTTAACCACTTCTAGCCCCGGACCATTTGGCTGGCCAAAGACCAGAGCATTTTTTTTGCGATTTTTTTTTTTTTTTTTTTTTTTTTTTTTTTTTTTTTTTTTTTTTTTTTAGCACTGTGTCGCTTTAACCAACAATTGACGTCCTTTTTTCCCCACAAATAGAGCTTTCTTTTGGTGGTATTTGATCACCTCTGTGGTTTTTATTTTTTGCTCTATAAACAATTTTGGAAAAAAAATGCAATATTTTTTTACTTTTTGCCATAATACATTTTTTAAATAATTTGAAAATATTTTTTTATTAATTTACAAATCGCCTGATTTATGGATTTACTTGTAAAATGTTTAAAATAATATTATCGTGATATTTCACGTCATATATATTAATTTTAATAATATTATTAATTTTTTTTTATTAAGGTTTACATTTATTGCGCTGCACTTTCTTCTCCATAATAAATATCCCCCAAAAAAATCTATAAAAAAAACAAAAATTGTCCTCAGTTTAGGTCGATATGTATTCTTCTACCTATTTTTGGTAAAAAAAAAATCGCAATAAGTGTTTGTTTTGTGAAAAAGTGATAGCATCTACAAAATAGGGGATAGCTTTATGGTATTTTTATTATTATTATTTTTTTTATTTTTTTTTACTAGTAATGGCGACGATCAGCGTTTTTTTTTTTTTTTTCCTCTCTCGTGACTGCGACATTATGACGGGCACATCGGACACCTTTGACGCTGTTTTGGGACCATTGTCATTTTTACAGCTATAAATACACTGCCAGTGAAGGGGTTAACCAATAGGTGGCGCTGAAGGGGTTGAGTGTGTCCTAGGGAGTGCTTCTAATTGTTAGGGGCGTGGCTTGCCGTGACACGTCACTGATCGCTGTTCCTAATGACAGGGAATAGACGATCAGTGTCCTGTCACTAGGCAGAACGGGGAGAGGTTGGCCCAGATTCATGTAGCCAGCCGTATCTTTAGACGGGAGTAGCGTATCTGGTTCACGCTACGCCGCCGTAAATCGGCGAGGCAAATGCTGAATTCTTCAAAGCCAAGTTACGGCGGCGTAGCGTAAATGGGCCGGCGTAAGCCAGGGTAATTCAAATATGAATAAGGGGAGCGTGTTTTATGCCAATGTTTTGTGACCCCACGTTTTTTACTTTTTTTTTTTAACTGCGCATGCGCTGTCCGTGAACGTATCCCAGTGCGCATGCTCCAAATTACGACGCCAAGACGCATTTGTTTTCGACGTGAACGTAATTGATGTAAAGCCCCATTCACGGACGAGTTACGCAAACGACGTAAAATCGGAAAAATTCTACGCGGTCCCGACGTCCATACTTAACATAGGATTCACCATCTTTTTGGTGGTTTATCTTTACGCCTGAAAACACCTTACGTAAACGGCGTAAATTCACAGCGTCGGCCGGGCGTACGTTTCGTGAATAGGCGTATCTCGCTGCTTTACATATTCTAGGCGTGAATGCCCCTAGTGGCCAGCCTAAAAATGCAGTTAAGATACGCCGGGGGAGGAGACTTACGCCGGTTGTATCTTAACAATATTTAAGCGTATCTCACTTTCAGAATACGCTTAAATATACGCCGGCGCAGATTCAGAGTTACGACGGCGTATCTCTACCTGAATCTGGCCCGTTGTGCCTCTCCCCGCTCTTCAGCTCTGTGACCCGATTGCGGGACACCGGCAGACATAAAGTCCGCAGGTCCCGCGGGCACGGTCACGATCACGGCAGGGGCGTGTGCCCGCGTGGCAGGAATTTCAAAGTGATATATATATACACGTTACTTTGCCCAGCCGTGCCATTCTGCCGATGTATATGTGTAGGAGTCGGGAACCCCGGTTAAAGTAAGTAACCCTTTGTTCACTCACAGCAATATTCTTTTATATATCTTCACTGTCCCATTTTCTATTCATTTAGCTTGGTCATCGTGTGACCTCTATGACCACCCAGGACCCCTTCCTGGATTTATCTTAGTCCCGAATATTGGCAGTAGTTGGTATTGGTGGATCCTAATGCGGGGTAAACAAACCTTGAGACCTAGTTGGCATCGTTGTGACTCTCGCCTATCTATATTGTTTTTACGTATTATTGTGTTTTCTGTCATTTACGTTGTTGTTTTTTCTGTTCTTGTACAGTTTTTGGAATTGTCTATTTAACCACTTAAGGACCCCTTCACGCCGATATGCGTCGGCAGAATGACAGGGCCGGGCACAAGCACATACCTGTACGTTGCCTTTAAGATCCCAGCCGGTCTGAAGCTCCGTGACCACGCCCACGGGACCCGCGGACTAGTTCGCCGTCTGTGTCCCGCGATCGGTCACAGGTGCTGAAGAATAGGGAGAGGTGAGTGTAAACACATCTTCCCCGTTCTTCTCTGTGGCAATGTCAGTGATCGTCTGTTCTCTGATATAGGGAAAGACGATCGGTGACGTCACATGTCCAGCCCCGCCCCCCTACAGTTAGAAACATGAATGAGGTCACACATAACCCCTACACCGCCCCCTAGTGGTTAAACTCCTAAACTGCAATTGTCATTTTCACAGTAATCAGTGAATTTTTATAGCACTTTTCACTGTGAAAATGACAATGGTCCCAAAAATGTGTCCGATGTGTTTGCCATAATGTCGCAGTCATGAAAAAAAAATACCACCAAATGAAAGCTCTATTTGTGGGGAAAAAAGGAAGCCAATTTTATTTGGGAGCCACGTCGCACGACCGCGCAATTGTCTGTTAAAACGACACAGTGCCGAATCATAAACTGAAGCATCGTAAACACAGGATACTAATTAGTATCCAGACATTTCGGCACCGGTCTATAATTAACATGACCTAATTACTACATCTGAGAAGTCACATTCCTTTAGATAATGACATTCAGTTGAGTTAATTACTAATTGTAACAGAATGCATTATCCAGACAGCCTGGCTCTGCATATAGCTTGACAAGTTCCCCTAAACATAATTGACATGCTAATTCAATACACCTGAAGAGAGATGTCTGACCTTTAGAGTCACAACACATCTATCATCAATGGGCTTTAAACAGTGTTATCACACAATGAAAGGTCTTTCAAAAGCCTGACTCACTTGGAATCTCAATAGCCTGGGCTAAGCATTGAAAGATTCATTCTTATTGACTGGTAGGGTCAGAATAACCCAACACTTGTCAAAAAGGGGCACAGGGTGACCTTAGACCCAAGAGTCCTTAGTGCCGCTGCCACAGGCGTATCCCCCATCCCTCAAAAGTCTCTGGGCGTCACGGGTAATCCCGTTATAGGTGGCAGTGTCTGTAGGCCATAACACATGTGCTACCTGCAGACATTGCTACCCGTGTCGCCAATGCCATATTGTGCTGCAGACAGTGCCACCCATGACGTTAATGCCATAGTGCATGTGCTGCCTGCAGAGACAGTGCCACCCATGACGCTAATGCCATAACGCATGTGCTGCCTGCAGAGACGGTGCCGCCAATGCCATAATGTGCTGCAGACAGTGCTACCCGTGCTGCCAATGGCATTATGCCATTGATGGCATGGGTGGCACTGTCTGTAGCACAATATGGCAATAGTGGGCAGCATGGCATGGGTGGCACTGTCTGCAGTACAATATGGCATCTGGGGAGGGGCCAGGGGTGGAGCTGAAGGAGGGACCAGGGGTGGAGCTGAAGGGGGTCCTGTCAGGTAGGCTGTACGGGGCCCGTGATTTCTATCAGCGGCCCTGCCCAAAGATGGCTAATAGGGGAGATAAATGATGGAGGGATTGTGATTCATGAAGACTGAGCAGCTCTCCCACTGAATCTTATGGAGAGAATTCCCTCACATGGACAGCCTGGTGTTATCAGACGTGGACTGACCCACACAGACTGTCATAGACTCTGCTCAGGGCTCTCTGCACACCTACCTGGCTTGGATTTTATTTTAGAGTTTTTATATAAAAAAATAAATACATTTCAGACAACGTTTTCACAATAGTTTTTTTATTTAAACAGTGAGAGCAGCAGCAGACTGATAAAGCCATCCCTCTGTTCCTGCTTCTCTTCTCTTATCTAGATCACACTTTAAACATGAACACTTTAGCTGCACACAGCAATTTTTTTTTTATGGTATTAACTATACATATATTTTGCAATTAAATAACATTTCTAATCATATGAAGTTCCCTTACACTTTGAGGGGGGTTCTGATGTAAGCAGGGCCGCCATCAGGAATTATGGGGCCCCTTACACAGCTTCAGGTATGGGCCCCTGGAGCAGAGAACCGGGAGGGGGTGCTGCCGTCTCAAATTGAAAAGCAGGGGGGTGCAGCTGCTAATTGAAAAGTGCGGTGGGGGGGTGGGCGTAAATTGAGAAGCAGGGGGTGCCACGAATTGGAGGGGGTCTGTAACGGTCACCACCGCTTACAACCTTCCATCCAACCACGACAAGCTTATCTGACACTCCACAATCCTGCATACACGATCCATATCCTTTCCCATAAACAAGACGAGACTCAAGCTCTGCACTTGCTTCAAAGATATGACAATTTATTAGTATTTTCTCAGCTTCTTATATCCAGTACAGCATAATACAGTTAATCACAGGACAATGCAATCTCCACCCCCCTATTCACTCACTGAGGATAATTCTTTAATTGGTAGCTAGACATGACGGCACCGTATCATCAATAGGGTTCAATTAACCTTGAATAGTAACACAGACATCTTTATCACACAATGGCAGTGAGAGTGGGTGCAATCCACACCTTCAGATATTTCAATAGCCTATTATACAAAAGGTATGACTCACTGGCTGGCTGACCTGAATAAACACCTTTCAAAATCATGTGTGCCCAGATTGCATAGTTAACAGCTTTTGATATTTGAAGACATCCTGCAAACATGAATTATTATTAATGTCCCTTATTAATGTCTTCTGTAACATATGAATTATGATTCTTTGTCACCCTATGGCCCTAGTGGACATAAGGTGACCCTAGACATAGGAATATCTCAGACTGTCACGGTGCATTCCGTTACAGGGTCCTCTAGGCCCCTTACAAAAAAATAATATATTTATGTAATATAAAAAAGAGGGGGTAGCCATCCAGGGCCCTGTGGACCTCTGGGTCCTTTAATAAAAAAAAAGGGGGGGGTTGCCATCCGGTGCCCTGGGGACCTCTGGGCCCTTTAATAAAAAAAATATATAAAAAAAATTAAATAACATTTCTTTATAAAAAAAAAAGGGGGGGTTGCCATCCGGGACCGCTGGGCCTTTTAATAAAAAAAATATATATATATATATATATTTTTATATATATGGGGTGCCATCCGGGGCCCTGGAGACCTTTGGGCCCTTTAATAAAAACCTAACAAATATATATATATATATATATATATATATATATATAAAAAATTATAAAAAGTACATGAAAAAAAGGGGGGTTGCCATCCACTTTTAATAAACATGCACTCACCTGCTTAACGGGCCAGTGCCGTGCCGCCCGGAGCTTCGCTCCTCTCTCCCTCTTCTCCGCCGGCGTCTTCATTGTAACTGTGGGCACCCGGCCGTGACGGCTTTCAGCTTCACGGCCGGGCACTCACTGCGCATGCGAGAACGGCACAGCGCCCCCCCCCCCCCCCCCGAGTGGACAGGCGATCGCCTGGGACCTGTGACGTGTCCCAGGCGATTGCCTACAGGGAGGGGCCGTCATAGGCGATATGACGTATTGCCTAAGCGGTCCCTGGGCGGAAGGAGGAAGTGGGACAGGAAGTCCCACTCCTACTGAAGCCCCCACTCCCCCCCCCCCCCCAAAAAATACATGCCAAAGGTGGTGTGGATTAAGCAGAAGTTCCACTTTTGGGTGGAACTCTGCTTTAAGGGGGAACACTGAGAACTCTGATGTACGGAGAGGACTCTGATGTAAGGGGGAACACTGTGGCCTCTGGTGTAAAGGGGAACTCTGATGTAAGGGGTGCTCTGAGAACCCTGATTTACCTTAATGTACTCACTCATAGGCAGGAGGGGGAAGGGGGGAGACTTTAGTCACAGACAGGGGTGCTGGACTTCAAATTTCCGGCCCCCACTTTCCTTTTCTGAGGCACATCGCTGGGGGTTGGAGGGTGGGCAGACAGAGGAGGTAGGGGCTGGAGGATGAGGAGGAAATTGAGCCCCCTCTCCTCTCCTGTCTGTACTGGCTTTAAGCAGTGTGAAAGGGTGTAACAGAACCAGGTATTACACCCCAGATGGTAAGCCATTAGGGTGACCACATTTCCAAACTACCATTCAGGGACGCCCTCTCTTCCCAAAAATCAGCTTGTGGTGTAACGAATCACAGCACAGTGATTGGACACAAGAGGTGGGTATTATTATTTCTCCAATCACAAGCAGGGGGCGTGGACTGTGCTCCTCCAGACATTCCCGGCCAGGACAAGTACTGTCAGTGAGTAAAGCGGTGATGTGGCGGCCTTTTTTGGGGGCATCAGATTTGCCCGTGGGGGTGGCTGTGTCAGTTTCATTCCAGGACACTGTATTGTCCTGGAATGAAGGTGCCCGGGACAGACCTGCAAAACAGGAAAGAAACCCTGGGAATAAATCACCCCATCCTTGGGGGCCCTTCATTGGCTAACAGTAAAGGATTGGATCACATTTAAGACCCCCTGCCTCACCCACAAATGCACACAGGCCCCTCAATACTTAAGCGAGAAAATAAAATGCTACACCACCCATCGCACTCTCCGATCATCTAACCAAAACCTCCTCTACATCCCCAAGTACAAATACAAATCGAAGGGAGAATGAAGATTTCCAGTCCAAGGACCACGGATATGGAACGCTCTACCAACGGACATCCGCATGGAAGAAAACCATCGGGCATTCAGGAAAAAACTCAAGACCCACCTCTTCTGAAGGATTAGGACGACACCTGAATGGAAAGCGTCTTGAGGCGATTTAGTTTCCATGTGTAGCGCTATACAAGTTATTCACTCACTCACTCACAGACCGGGCAATCCGGGACACGTGGTCACCCTATAAGCCATGCACAGGTTATACAGTGACCACAGTCCCGATGTCTGGGTTATTGCCTTTTGAGGTTTGTTTGGAGGTCAACCAAAACCAGAGTCGTACTTTCCTCAGCAGCTGTCGCCCACATCCTCAGCTGATGGGGTGGGTGCGGTCACTGTAACATGAACTTCTAAAGGTCCACCCACAGGGTTCATGAGTCCCTCCTGGACCCTGACACAATAACCGGTTTACATTCCTTCCAACCAGGTGACTGGGTCTTTGTATAGAAGCTTGAGGGACGAGACCACGCCAGCCACTGCAAGGAGCTGCTCAACCCCACCAAAAGAATGAGGAGTATTATTTAGATTTTCTATTCAGTATAATTTAGCAAGGGTAACAATGAAAGGCATCACAACTTATTGTTTATGTTTCAATTGTTTGTGATGTGATGTCATAACGTCGCGCCCGGTCCTCCGACGGTCATAGAGATGACTGTGACCGTCTCGTCACCAGTCATCTCTATGGTTCTGCAGCGAGCGCCGGCCGATGGCACGGGAGAGCCCGGATAAGCACCGGATGGCGGCGGGAGGGGGGGGGACGTCCCCTCCCGCTGCTTAGAAGAACGATCAACCGGCGATTCCGCCACTTTGATCGTTCTTATGGTGCACAGAATCGCCGGCTGAAGACGGCGATATCTGAATGATGCCTGCAGCTGCACCCATCACTCAGATATCCCCGCACAAAGTGGAGGACGTCATATCAGACGTCCATGGTGGACAAGTGGTTAATGGCATCCCAGTCTTAAGCTGCCCATACATTATACAATTTTTCTTGGACAACTTTCCTTCAGCTTTACCAAAACCACATAATATGGAGGTCAAAACTAAACACTTTCAAATTTGCGTGCAATCGGGCATGTTCTTGTACTACATAGTTGGAGGTAAATCAAAAGAAAATCGAATTTGAAAAATTGTATAGTGTATGGCCAGTCTTAGTCCGGAGGGTTCAATATTGAGTTGGCTCCGCCCTTTGCAGCTATAACAGCTTCACCTCTTCTGGGAAGGCCGCCCACAAGGTTTAGGAGGGTGTCTATGGGAATGTTTGACTCTTCTTCCAGAAGGGCATTTGTGAGGTCAGGCACTGATGTTGGAAGAGAAGGCCTGGCTCACAGTCTGCACTCTAATTCATCCCAAAGGTGGTCAGGACTCTGTGCAGGCCAGTCAAGTTCCTCCATCTCCATGTCTTTATGGACCTTGCTTTGTGCTCTTTGTTCCTCCACCAAATTATATGGACCGGTGCTCAAAGTGGAAATGTGCTCATTGCTGTCACACTGCTCTGTGCCCCCCCCCCCCCCCATGTACACGGCTTATACTGTGGAGGAAGGAGGGGCGTGGCTGACTAGGTCTGTTACCGAGTGCTGATTACTGAGTCCTATTTAAATGCCCTGCACAGTACAAGCAAACGTGTCCTCCGTCTCCGGGGCTCAGGGCACAGAAAGCTTTGGTTGGCCCCTGAGAAGCCGAGCATTTTACTTCTAGATCCCGAGCTTCTTATCTACGGCCTGTAAGTGAGAACAGACACAATATCACATATTTAGGGAGAGACACACACAGACAGACAGACACACACATACATACACACACAATATCACATATTTAGGTAAAGAATAGAGAGACAGACAAGCAGACACAGACAGACAGGCGCACAGACACATACAGCCACAATATCACATATGTAGAGAATATATATAGACACACAGGCAGACAGACAAGCAGACACAGACAGACACACGCAGACAGACAGACACATACAGCCACAATATCACATATGTAGAGAATATATATAGACACACGCACAGACACGCACACAGACGCACGCGCACGCACACAGACACACACACTCAAAATGTCAAATCCTGAGATACTAGCCAGACCTCAAGGGTTACTCTCCACCAGTTGCCATCCCTAACCCCTCCCCTGACCCGCCCCTAAACACGCCCTCATAAATGATCTCATAAAATGACACTTAAATGGTTTCTGCAAATCCAAATGCAGCCGTGTGTAGGTCCCCATTGGCCTATCTGTGTAGGTCCAATCCTGGGAAGGTGATCTGTCTATCAAAGTACCCGGACAAGGGGGAGGGGCTATACGATGACGCGCAGCGGGGAACACACAGCTAGTGAAATAAAAGCTGTTATGTTCCCTGCGCGCTGATCACCTAGACAACGGCAGCAGCTCTCCCCTCCCCCCCCCCACACTCGCCCAGCCCTCAAAATCCGCTTGCGTTTTGCGTGTGGAATTTTTTATTTATATAAATCTCATTTAATCCAATGCTGTGGGGTACATTATGTAAGGGACAGGTTCTCTTTGTGTGTTTGATGTGGAGGTCTACCTTCTGTCATTGGTAAGAATTTCTTCCCCCCCCCCCCCCTTGCAGGCCTGAAGCAGATCACATGACTGCGTGTCATCGGACTGGTGATGGTGATCTTCGGGGAGTCTCTGAGGAAGTCTGCCATGCTGACCGCCGGCCCTCGTCCAGAACGGGAAGTCCGAGACGCACACTCTGGTCACCGCCGGCGTTTATTCCTGGTCCAGACACCCTTCCTACGTCGGCTGGTTCTACTGGAGCGTCGGGACCCAGGTACAGCGCCATTCATAGACCTGAATGCCAAGACGTGTTCAGATACAAACACACGTACATGAGGCTTAAAGGGGTTGTAAAGGATTTTTCAGTTTTTTGTTTGTTAAAAAAGTTTTGAAATATACAATAAATTTTGTTCCACTTCATGATTGTGTCCCACTTGTTGTTGATTCTTCACAACAAATTACAGTTTTATATCTTTATGTTTGAAGCCTGAAATGTGGCAAAAGTTTGCAAAGTTCAAGGGGGCCGAATACTTTCGCAAGGCACCGTACGTGGTTAGGACACATGTTAATACATAAACGCCTATTACACATCCCCACACATCAGAAGTAGCCATAGAGCCCCTTCCAGCCTTGCAAATGTGGCCTGTGCAGTGTCGGCTGGTGCTCAAAATTTTTGGGGGGGCGCAAACAAACTAAAAAAAACATCAATTGCAGCCTCACTGTGCCCATCAAATGCCGCCACTGTGCCCATCAAATTAAGCCACTGTGCCATAAAATTGTTGCCGCTGTGCCATCAAACGCAGCCACTGTGCCCATCAATTGTCGCCACTGTGCCCATCAATTGTCGCCACTATGCCATGCCATTGCAGCCACTGTGCCCATCAATTGCCGCCAGTTTGCCCCTAAAATGCATAATTCTATGTATTTGTTTTTCAGTGGCGGTGCAGAAGCGAGAGGGGGCAGCGTTCCTGTGCCCTCTATGGACGCACCGCCACTGGGCGTGTGAATCCAAGTGGTAATGACCCCGATCATGAAAGGATTAAATAAAAGAGGAAGCAATTCAAATATAAATATACCACATTTTTATTGTGTGTTTATGAAAGTATAATTATGGACCTAAACACATTCTTTCCTTTTCCAACTATATATACTCTGATTAAACCAAGAGTCCTTTAGTAAAATCAATTGGCCAGAAGTGAAGATCTAGTGACCGTCTCGCCCTTTCGCTGACACACTTTTGACCAAGAGATTCCAAGCCTGCCCACCACGGCAAGGTAGACTCTTCTAGGGCAGGACCTACACTAACTACACTAATGAATGAATGAAAACTTATATAGCGCGGCACATGCGAACTAAATCGCCTCTGGGCGCTTGTTGTTCCTGTCTCCTTTGGTATCAAAAGAGATGAGTCTTGATCTTTCTCCTGAATGCTAGGTGGTTCTCCTCCAACTGAATGCTGGTTGGTAAAGCGTTCCATAGTCTGGGACCTTGGACCGCGAATCTTATATCTCCTTTGGACTTGTAGTTGGCTTTCGGCATCTGGAGTAGATTTTGATTGGTGGATCGCAGAACGCGATTGGGATTATGAGCTTTTATTTTTTCGCATAAATAATGGGGAGCATTCCCATGAATACATCTATTCTTGAGGTGCTAAAATGGCAGGGCAGTACAAAACCCCCCCAAATGACCCCATTTTGGAAAGTAGACACCCCAAGGAAACTGCTGAGAGGCATGTTGAGTCCATTGAATTTTTTTTTTGTTGTCCCAAGTGATTGAATAAAGTGACACAAAAAAATTAAAAATTTACAAAAAGTTGTCACTAAATTATATATTTCTCACACATGCCTTGGGCATATGTGGAATTACACCCCAAAATACATTCTGCTGCTTCTCCTGAGTACGGGGATACCACATGTGTGAGACTTTTTGGGAGCCTAGCCGTGTACAGGACCCCGAAAACCAAGCACCGCCTTCAGCATTTCTAAGGGCGCAAATTTTTGATTTCACTCCTCACTACCTATCACAGTTTCGAAGGCCATAACTTGCCAAAATAGCACAAAACCCCCCCAAATGACCCCATTTTGGAAAGTAGACACCCCAAGCTATTTTACGAGAGGCATGTTGAGTCCATGGAATATTTTATATTTTGACACAAGTTGCAGGAATATGACAAACTGATTTTTTTTTGCACAAAGTTGTCACTAAATGATATATTGCTCACACATGCCATGGATATATGTGGAATTGCACCCCAAAATACATTCTGCTGCTTCTCCTGAGTACGGGGATACCACATGTGTGGGACTTTTTGGGAGCCTAGCCGTGTACGGAACCCCGAAATCCAAGCACCGCCTTCAAGATTTCTAAGGGCATACATTTTTGATTTCACTCCTCACTACCTATCACAGTTTTGAAGGCCATAAAATGCCAAGATGGCACACAACCCCCCCAAATGACCCCATTTTGGAAAGAAGACACCCCAAGCTATTTGCTGAGAGGCATGTTGAGTCCATGGATTATTTAATTTTTTTGCCCCAAGTCATTGAATAATGACCAAAAAAAATAAAAATTCCCTGTACTCAGGAGAAGCAGCAGAATGTATTTTGGGGTGCAATTCCACATATAACCATGGCATGTGTGAACAATATATAATTTAGTGACAATGTTTTGTAAAAAAAAATGTTTGGTCATTATTCAATCACTTGGTGCAAAAATAATATTCCATGGACTCAACATGCCTCTCAGCAAATAGCTTGGGGTGTCTACTAAAATGTATGCCCTTAGAAATCTTGAAGGCGGTGCTTGGTTTTCGGGGCCCCGTACACGGCTAGGCTCCCAAAAAGTCCCACACATGTGGTATCCCCGTACTCAGGAGAAGCAGCAGAAGGTATTTTGGGGTGCAATTCCACATATAACCATGGCATGTGTAAGCAATATATCATTTAGTGACAACTTTGTGCAAAAAAAAATCAGTTTGTCATATTCCTGCAACTTGTGTCAAAATATAAAATAATCCATGGACTACTTTCCAAAATGGGGTCATTTGGGGGGTGTTTTGTGCTATTTTGGCATTTTAGGGCCTTCGAAACTGTGATAGGTAGTGAGAAGTGAAATCAAAAATTTACACCCTTAGAAAGCCTGAAGGCGGTGATTGGTTTTCAGGGGTCCCGTACGCGGCTAGGCTCCCAAAAAGTCTCACACGTGGTATCCCCGTACTCAGGAGAAGCAGTAGAATGTATTTTGGGGTGTAATTCAACATATGGATTGATCGGTGGGTATGCCCATCATTAGAATACCTCCCTTCATCCACCCACTTCTAATGATGGGCATACATGCACCATTTATATATGCCAAAGCATGGGGGCATCCTCCCGCAAAAAAAGTTATGCCGCGTACACACGGTCGGACTTTTCTATGCCGCGTACACACGGTCGGACTTTTCTATGCTGTGTACACATGGTCAGACTTTTCCACGGGAAAGCCTCCGTAGGAATGTCAACCGTACGTACACGGCATTAGGAGCAAAATCGCTCCTCCGCCCCTAATGCCCCCATGCTTCGGTATATATGCTCTTTTTTTAACTGTGGTGGTGAAATCACCTCCTACAGCGTTGGAGTCGCGGCTTTATATATATCGTGGGAGCAAACGCTGTTGCTGTCACGCAAAATAAATCCGCGCTGCAACTGAATGGCGTACCTGCTAAGCAAATGATGGTTAACATTAAAACAAAGTAACATTACAGTATAACAGTAAGATCATACCATACCTGCAAAGCAAATACCAATAAAAAAACATAGTAAAAAATAAAACATTTTTAACGCAACCTGTGCCTAAAATATATATATATATATATATATATATGCCAAAGCATGGGGGCATCCTCCCGCAAAAAAGTTATGCCGCGTACACACGGTCGGACTTTTCTATGCCGTGTACACATGGTCAGACTTTTCCACGGGAAAGCCTCCGTAGGAATGTCAACCGTATGTACGCGGCATTAGGAGCAAAATCGCTCCTCCACCCCTAATGCCCCCATGCTTCGGCATATATGCTCTTTTTTAACTGTGTAAACGACTGAGATTTTTGATATTCGATCGTCGCTCGATTCTCAAAAGTCGCTCAGTTCGAAGGGCTTTTTTGGTGATGGCTGGTAGTATTGCGGCAAATCGCCTCAGATCCCAAATGGTCTCTGCCGGGTATTGCAGATTAGCCATGGTCGCCAAACACCGGGGGGGGGGGGGATATTTAAGGATTAACTGAATCCTCTATCCTGGCTTGGTCCAGAGGAAGGCAAAAACACCCTGACCGTGCTATGCCAATATGCTGCGGCAGGAAAAAAAATTCCTTCCTGACCCCTTGAGAGGCGATCGGGCAAACCCTGGATCAAGTTGTAATGGTGTTGAGAAAGGGGAGATTGAGGCTTGGTGTAGCAAGATGGCCGCCGATCAGGCAGCAGGATCCAGGCTGGGGGTCCCAGATTGAGTGGATCGGTGCTGCCAGGGGGGCTGGGAAACGATGGCAGGGAGGAGAAAGGGCTCTACTGGGGTGGGGGCTTTCTGGTCCGTTAGGGCGATTTGGTGACGGTTGCCGGGGGTGGGGGAGCGGTGCGCCGCTAGGCCGCGGGTGAAGCCGCGGTCTTTCCTGAATCGCGGCTGCCGCGATTCCTCACAGGCCGGCGCAGAGGGATGGAAAAAGCACCGGAGTGTGTGTGTACATCTATCTAAAGCATGGAGCGGTCAGTTTATGTACATCTGGATGTCCTCTGTTAGTTTAGGTCAGTGTATGCCGGTCATTATATGTTGTCCAGTGTGTGTCAGTAAATAAATGTTTGTCCTGTTTTTACCTGGGCACGTAGCCAAACTCATCTTGCCTTCGGTCAAAAATCTCGGTCCTCCTGATTCCCCATATATCATATCCCCATACCACCCTCTCCCCCCAAATTAAAAGATGCTCTTTCCCCCTGTCCTCATCCCACCCTGTCCCCATGTCCTCATCCCACCCTGTCCCCATGTCCTCATCCCCACCCTGTCCCCATGTCCTCATCCCACCCTGTCCCCCTGTCCTCATCCCACCCTGCCCCCCTGTCCTCATCCCACCCTGTCCCCATGTCCTCATCCCACCCTGTCCCCATGTCCTCATCCCACCCTGTCCCCCATGTCCTCATCCCCACCCTGTCCTCATCCCCACCCTGTCCCCATGTCCTCATCCCCACCCTGTCCCCATGTCCTCATGCCACCCTGTCCCCCTGTCCTCATCCCACCCTGTCCTCATCCCACCCTGTCCCCACTGTGCTCATCCCACCCTGTCCCCCTTGTGCTCATCCAACCCTGTCCCCCCTGTGCTCATCCCACCCTGTGCTCATCCCACCCTGTCCCCCCCTGTGCTCATCCCACCCTGTCCCCCTTGTGCTCATCCCACCCTGTCCCCCTGTCCTCAGCCCACCCTGTCCCTCTGTGCTCATCCCACCCTGTCCCTCTGTCCTCATCCCACCCTGTCCCCCTGTGCTCATCCCACCCTGTCCCCCTGATATTGGTGCATCCCTAACTGAATGTAAACAAAATAATTGCCAGCAATAAAATTTGAAGATAAATCAGTATGGGGTTCCCCCCAATCCATACTATGCCCATCAGGTCTGGTATGAATTTGAAGAAGAACCTTACATCAAAATTTAAAAAACAATTATGTGGGTTCCACCAAAATGAATACCAGAGATTTATCAAAGCATGCAACCTGGCAGGCTAGGAAAGGGAGGGGCGAGCGAGCGCCCAGTCCCCCACCCCCAACAATTTCAGGCCACATGTCCTCAACATGAAGGGTGCTTTAGGGTAGAGGGACTCCCCTCCCCCTCCCCCAAAGCACCTTGTCCCCATGTTGATGCAGACAAGGTACTTTGGGGGAGGGGAGCCCCCTACTCCAAGGCACCCTCCATATTAAGGGCATGTGGTCTGGTATGGTTCAAGAGGTAGGGGGGAAAGGACGCTCACTCGTCCCCCTCCCCCCCTTTCCTGGACTACCAGGCTGCATACTGGGATAAAGGTCGGATTTTGGACCCCCAAACCATTTATTTTTTTATTTTGGCGTGAGGTTCCCCTTAAAATCCATACCAGACCTAATGGGCATAGTATAGACTGGGGGAACCCAACACTGATTTATCTTAAAATTGTATTACTGGCAATTCTTTGGTTTTTATTCAGATGTCAGCAGGAAACCTGCCAACAGCTGATGTGTCATTAGTTGTTAAGGACACACAGGTCCCAGAAGACAGCAGGGACCACTGACATTGCGCAGCGCAAGTCGCGCATGCGCAGTAGGGAACCAGCTAGCGAAGCTGCTTCCCTTTCCGAAGATGGCGGCGGCGTCCTTATTTTTTTTTTTAAATCAGCCGCTGCAGTATTTGTAGCGGCTGACTTTAAAAAAAAATATTTGGCGGGCATCCGCTTTAGTCTTGGTCTTCTTCCCTCACTTCTTCTTTAGTTGCTGCCGGTTCTTTCGTCTCTGCAAATTCCTCTTGAGTACTTGTTCCCTCGCCGCACCTTCATTTTTAGTCGCTGATGGTTGTTCTTTCGTTACGAGTTCTTCTTCCATGGCTGTGACGTCTCCTTCAATCCCTATGAGTGTTTCTAGATACTTTTTCTGTAGGTCTGACAATCTTTCTTTTGTCTCTGTAAGGTCGTTTTCCTTCACTGCCAGTTCATTTTTTGTTTCTGACAGTTCTCCTTGCATCTTTGCAAGTTTTTCTCGCAACTTTGCAAGTTGATTTTCCTTCACTGGTTCCAGGTTGCTTTGGTCCTCCCTGACCATCTCAGTATCATCGGTCTCAGAGGAAGCGACTGAAGGGGTCTCCCATTGTGTTTCCAGGTTGCTTTGGTCCTCCTTGACCGTCTCAGTATCATCGTTCTCAGAGGAAGCGACTGAAGGGGTCTCCCATTGTGGTTGTTCTTCTTTCTTTACTGCAAGTTCTTGCATCTTTGCAAGTCGTTCTTCCCACACTGAGAGTCGTTCTTCCCACACTGCGAGTTGTTCTTCCCACACTGCGAGTTGTTCTTCTTTCCACACTGCGAGTTCTTGCGTCTCTGCAAATTTTTCTTGCATCTTTGCAAGTTGTTCTTCTCTCGCGGCGAGTTGTTCTTCTTTCCTCGCTGAGAGTTCTTGAACCTCTGCAAGTTTTTGTTTAGTCACTGAGAGTTCTTCTTCCATCGCTGCAACTTCTTCCGTCGATGTGTGTCTTTTTTCCGTTGTTGTGCACACTTCAGTCAGCTGTGTTTGCGTTTCGTTGCTCTCAGTGGTTTCTCCTTCCATATTTTCGCTTTGCTCCATCATGATGCGTACTTCATCCTTTGCTGTGCATCTATCTTCTATTACCACCGTCTTTAGAATGTCTCGCTGTCTTCGTCTTTTTTTGCAGTAACAAACTCTGTGGAGATAAAAAATGAAATGTTATAAGAATGTGTCCATAAACCAGCAGGAATTTTCAGAATTAATAGGTGACGCCACTTAAATCTGTGTTTGATCCAAAACAAATAGTCACACGCCATCACCCCATTTGTTACTGTTACCAGCAGCCTCCGTTCATTCACCCCCTCCCCCATAGAACAAAATGTTATGCCCTGTACACACGATCAAATTTTCCGTCTGAAAAAACATTGACGGAATTCCCCTCAAGCTTGGCTCGCCTACACACGGTCACACAAAAGTTCTCTGAACTCTGAGCTTTTGACCGTCAAGAACGTGGCGACGTACAACACTACGACGAGCCAAGAAAATTAAGTTCAATGCTTCCGAGCATGCGTCAGGAATTTTGCACGTCGGAATTGCCACAGACGATCTGAATTTTTTCTGTCGAAAAAATGGAGAACCTGCTCTCAATCTTTTGCTGGCGGAAACTCCATCAGCAAAAGTCTGAAGGAGCATACACTTGGTCGGAATTTCCGACCAAAAGCTCACATCTGACTTTTTCTGGCGGAAAATCCAATCGTGTGTACGGGGCATAGGAGGTGCTTTAATCTCATAATGACCAGTGAGGGGCTTGTGCTGCTGAACCCCGGGCAATAAGTACAGAAAACACACCGCCTCGGTCTGATCAACTCCTCGCCTATAGGAAAAGTGGTAAATATTGGGAGGGCTCATACAGTGGGTGATAGCATGAAGTGTAATGGAGAAAACCTATGAAGAATTTGCAATAACTTACCCAACTATTGAAATGATGATGACTACTAGAAGACCGACTCCAGCTAAGATGCACACTAATGGAAGGTAGCCATTTCTCTTCAGTTGATAGAAGGTCTCGGTGATAAGTTTCACACATAAATCGATCAGTACTAATCCCTTATTATAAGTACTGGACTCCGTTGTTGTTGTCACTGTCATTGTTGGAGACATCATGGGGACCTCCTCAGTGGAAGTGACTGGAGGGATCTCCTTCTGTATCTCCACATTGCTTTGGTCCTCACTGACCGTCTCGGTATCGGCGGTCTCAGTGGAAGTGACTGAAGGGGTCTCCGTCTGTATCTCCACATTGCTTTGGTCCTCGCTGACCGTCTCGGTATCGGCGGTCTCAGTGGAAGTGACTGAAGGGGTCTCCTCCTGTATCTCCACATTGCTTTGGTCCTCCCTGACCGTCTCGGTATCAGCGGTCTCAGTGGAAGTGACTGAAGGGGTCTCCCATTGTGTTTCCTGGTTGCTATGGTTATCCCAGGCGATCTCAGAGGAAGCGTCTGAAGGGGTCTCCCATTGTGTTTCCTGGTTGCTATGGTCATCCCAGACGGTCTCAGAGGAAGCGTCTGAAGGGGTCTCCCATTGTGTTTCCTGGTTGCTATGGTCATCCCAGACGGTCTCAGAGGAAGCGTCTGAAGGGGTCTCCCATTGTGTTTCCAGGTTTCTTTGGTGCTTCCTGACTGTCTTGGTATCAGCGGTCTCAGTGGAAGCGTCCGAAGGGGTCTCCAATTGTGTTTCCAGGTTGCTTTGGTGCTTCTTGAATGTCTCGGTATCAGCGGTCTCCGTGGACGTGGGATCTGATGAAATAAAAACAAAGGAAATTCATTTAAATGTCCAAATAATGAGCTATAATGTTCAACAAACCAGTTTACATTCATGACTATAAACCTATTCCAAATGTCCCTCTGTCCCCATCAAACTGCCCCCATTAGATTTGACCCTATTAAACTGCCCCATCAAAACTGCCCCCATTATATTCCTCTACTGTAAATGATAAGTGTGTCTGTATCCTCCCCCGGGCTCTGTATGTAATTAGAGGTGAGATTCTCCAGCCCCCCCCCCCCCATCGCCCATCACTGTGTATAAGAAACTTTGTGTAACCATGGCAACAAAAACCTGGCTGCCCTTTTCAAACATGGCGCCGGATGTGCATCGCTTCATTTCTGGTTCACAAAAAAAACGCGATGCCCTATTGATGACACACACAATCTCCCAGGAGGCATTGCAAACCGGAAATTATGGCAAGAGGAGGAAGGTAAAAAAAACAAAAACACTCAATTTACACAGACAGTGCTGGAAAAAAGTATCCAATTTTGTTTCCAGTGCACAAATTATTGAGGGGTGAGGAGGAGGAGGAGGAGTTATAAAAGTGGGTGGAGCTCCGCTTTAAATGTAATATCATTGTATAGTGTGAGAAGTGATGATGAGATACAATACATCACATTGTAATCACCCGATGTCTCCTGTGTGGGGGGATTTCTGGGTAAAAGATTTCGTATTGTGTAGGGGGGGGGGGGGGGACTGGCAGGGAAAGGGTAAACAAATTACCCAGAAGCCCACAAGTCCCTCTGAGCTGGACCTGCCCAGCCTGGTCCTGGTCCCACCCCCCATGGTAGATCCCCCCCCCCCACAGTAGACCCCCCCCCCATAGAATGAACAATAAAACCCCAAGCTGTATGTAACACTTACCAGTCACATGAATGATGACCACCTTGAATGGCTGATACGGGACGTTGTCCACAATGAATCTGCCCTCGTAGGTTCCGCTGTCTCTATACCGAATGGAATCGAAAATAACGCCACAATCCACATAATCCTTGTGCAGGTTGTTCACATCATCGTACAGGAGAGGGGTGTAGAGACCTCCTCCTTCCGGAGTCATTCCCCACTCCAACTTAACACTGCTTGCACCAGATAGGTGAACGGTGCGGACCGTACACGGGATCGCCACTTTAGAACCAACTGTAGCATCCAGACGGGTGTATACTGGCCGTGCGTAAGAATATTCTACACCAATAGCCAGAAATAGGCAGAAAACGACAAGCGTTTTCCAAAGGCTCATTTTTCCAAAATGTCACGAAAAGATATAGAAATGTGACAAAGAAAATGAATATATTAATAATATTATTCGCTTAGCTAATCAGATAGATCTGATCAATTCGCTTTGTAATTGTAATGAGATTTCTCAGAGCAGTCAGAACACGTCTGATCTCTTCAAAGTCTTCACGTCAAATGATAAGATCCACTCTGCCAAAGCTCTTTATATAGCGTCTGATGATGTCATAATGATGTCACCATGGCAACACAACGCCTGGAAATACTGGTTATAACTGTCAATAACTGTCATTAACCCTTTAGTGACTGATAGATTACACAGTCTTCCTATGGACCTGGCTCAGAGTGTGTCATGTGATCACTACAGTGTGAGAGAGGATTAAGGAAGACGTTATCTTTAAAAAAGGGGAAACAAATTGCTCTCACGCCCACAAGATCTACTTGTCATACACAATTTATATATCAAATCGTAGGTATTTTTGTCTGCTTTCAGGCAATGTGATCAGTTTTGTGATACGCGTTTTACTTTTAGCTGCAGGAGCTTCTAAAGGACAAGAGTCCCAACATTTCTCCCATTGACTGTCATTTTACACAGCCTTTAATTTTTGCCAGTAAAACGCACAAAGACGCTCTTTTCTAAATCGCCGACATGGCCGCGTTTTTAAGTTTATCAACATAAATGTCATATCGATGCGTTCACAAGGGCTGTGTCTTTTAAACGGTGAAGTCGCCGTATCGATCGCATGTACGGTTCTGGATTTATTAAGGTTTGTTTGAAGGCTTATTTCACTGATTAGGTGTGTGGGTGAAAGGCGTTTGGAATGGTATTTGTTTCCCTAAATAGTTTCCTGCAATATTCCTTCTCACTCACCTGGGGGGAGGGGAGAAAACCTCTTGAGGGGGAGGGGCGACCAGGACACTCTTCCGATGGGTGACCTGTCTATCAAAGTTTCTGGGCAAGGGGGAGGGGTTATACTTGTCAGTGCGGCGGGGAAACACAGCTATTCAAATGCAAATGACAGCTGTTGTGTTCCCCCAGCGCATAGTAAGTAGATGTCAGCAGCGGCGGGAGGAGGGGGGGGGGGTTGACTTGTTTTTGTCTAAGGGGACCATGGCTAAACTCAGGGGGACCATGGTTGAACAGAGGGACATGGCTGAACTTAGAGGGACCATGGCTGAACTTAGAGGGGACATGGCTAATCAGAGGGACATGGCTGAACTTTGGGACATGGCTGAACAGAGGGACATGGCTGAACAGAGGGACATGGCTGAACAGAGGGACCATGGCTGAACTTGGAGGGACCATGGCTGAACTTGGAGGGACCATGGCTGAACTTAGAGGGACCATGGCTGAACTTGGAGGGACCATGGCTGAACTTGGAGGGACCATGGCTAATCAGAGGGACATGGCTGAACTTTGGGACATGGCTAATCAGAGGGACATGGCTGAACTTAGAGGGACCATGGCTGACCTTTGGGACATGGCTGACCTTTGGGACATGGTTGAACTTAGAGGGACCATGGCTGATCAGAGGGACATGGCTAATCAGAGGGACATGGCTGAACTTTGCGACATGGCTGAGCTTTGGGACATGGCTGAACTTTGGGACATGGCTTATCAGAGGGACATGGCTAATCAGAGGGACATGGCTAATCAGAGGGACATGGCTGAACTTAGGGGACCATGTCTAATCAGAGGGACATGGCTGAACTTTGGGACAAGGCTGAACAGAGGGACATGGCTGAACTTTGGGACAAGGCTGCATTTGGAGACACGTGGCTGCATTTAAAAAAAAGTATCGGTATTCGGTATCGGCGAGTTCATGAAAAAAAGTATCGATACTTGTACTCGGTCCTAAAAAAGTGGGATCGGGACAACCCTACCTTTAATGATCAAAGAGAGGCTTTATAAGTACTGAAGGAACACTGCTTGTATGTCCTGAAGATAGTATAGTGGTTATAGTGAATGGCATTGGCTTAGCAATTCAGCTATTCAGCATTCCCACGTATTTTCCTCAGTAAATGCATTTTCTAGTTTTATTATTATTATTCCGTACGTTTTTTGGCTCTGCGTAACTTCGCCATACTTTCAGCGATTGAGACCATTCAACTTTTAAAATGTTCATCTCGTTCAGCTAACGATGGGACTTCTTCAAGTTTTTTTGTACTATTTATACTTTTTAAAATATTAAGCTTTTAGACACTTTTTATCGATTAAACAGTATTCCTATGGAGCTGGCTTGTGTATTATATGTGTATCTTTCCTCATCGCACTGCGTCCCTCTGTCTGTCCCCAGCATCCCTCTCTGTCCTCATCTCACTGTGTCCCTCTGTCTGTCCCTAGCATCCCTCTCTGTCCTCATCTCACTGTGTCCCTCTGTCTGTCCCCAGCATCCCTCTCTGTCCCCATCTCACTGTGTCCCTCTGTCTGTCCCCAGCATCCCTCTCTGTCCCCATCTCACTGCGTCCCTCTGTCTGTCCCCAGCATCCCTCTCTGTCCCCGACGTCCCTCTCTGTCCTCATCACACTGCGTCCCTCTGTCTGTCCCCAGCATCCCTCTCTGTCCTCATCTCACTGCGTCCCTCTGTCTGTCCCCAGCATCCCTCTCTGACCTCATCTCACTGCGTCCCTCTGTCTGTCCCTAGCATCCCTCTCTGACCTCATCTCACTGCGTCCCTCTGTCTGTCCCTAGCATCCCTCTCTGTCCTCATCTCACTGTGTCCCTCTGTCTGTCCCTAGCATCCCTCTCTGACCTCATCTCACTGCGTCCCTCTGTCTGTCCCTAGCATCCCTCTCTGACCTCATCTCACTGCGTCCCTCTGTCTGTCCCTAGCATCCCTCTCTATCCTCATCTCACTGCGTCCCTCTGTCTGTCCCTAGCATCCCTCTCTGTCCTCATCTCACTGCGTCCCTCTGTCTGTCCCTAGCATCCCTCTCTGACCTCATCTCACTGCGTCCCTCTGTCTGTCCCTAGCATCCCTCTCTGTCCTCATCACACTGCGTCCCTCTGTCCCCAGCATCCCTCTCTGTCCTCATCGCACTGCGTCCCTCTGTCTGTCCCCAGCATCCCTCTCTGTCCCCGACGTCCCTCTCTGTCCTCATCACACTGCGTCCCTCTGTCTGTCCCCAGCATCCCTCTCTGTCCCCGATGTCCCTCTCTGTCCTCGTCGCACTGCGTCCCTCTCTGTCTGTCCCCAGTGTCCCTCTCTGTCCTCGTCGCACTGCGTCCCTCTCTGTCTGTCCCCAGTGTCCCTCTCTGTCCTCATCGCACTGCGTCCCTCTGTCTGTCCCCAGCATCCCTCTCTGTCCTCATCGCACTGCGTCCCTCTGTCCCCAGCATCCCTCTCTGTTCTCATCTCACTGCGTCCCTCTGTCTGTCCCCAGCATCGCTCTCTGTCCCCGTGGTCCCTCTCTGTCCTCATCCCACTGCGTCCCTCTCTGTCTGTCCCCAGCATCCCTCTCTGTCCTCATCTTACGGCGTCCCCAGTGTCCCTCTCTGTCCCCGACGTCCCTCTCTGTCCCGTGCATCCCTCTCTGTCCTCATCTCACTGCGTCCCTCTGTCTGTCCCCAGCATCCCTCTCTGTCCCCGACGTCCCTCTCTGTCCTCATCTCACTGCGTCCCTCTCTGTCTGTCCCCGACGTCCCTCTCTTTCCCCGACGTCCCTCTCTTTCCCCGACGTCCCTCTCTTTGCCCGACGGCCCTCTCTTTGCCCGACGGCCCTCTCTTTGCCCGACGGCCCTCTCTTTCCCCGACGTCCCTCTCTGTCCTCGTCGCACTAAGTCCCTCTCTGTCCTCGTCGCACTAAGTCCCTCTCTGTCCTCATCGCACTAAGTCCCTCTCTGTCCTCATCGCACTAAGTCCCTCTCTGTCCTCGTCGCACTAAGTCCCTCTGTGTGTCCCCAGCATCCCTCTCTGTCCTCGTCTCACTGCGTCCCTCTCTGTCTGTCCCCAGTATCCCTCTCTGTCCCGTACATCCCTCTCTGTCCTCATCTCACTGCGTCCCTCTCTGTCTGTCCCCAGCATCCCTCTCTGTCCCGTGCATCCCTCTCTGTCCTCATCTCACTGCGTCCCTCTCGGTCTGTCCCCATCATTACACACAAAGCTCCACATCCCTGCTGTCATCTTCTCGTGTTCCCGCCGATCGCGTGTACCCGACAGACATCGCGGCCTCCAGGTACACGCATCGGCTCTTCAGCAATGCGCCGGGACAGTGTTTACCCGCCGCGCGCCAGGTGTAAACACTGTCCCGGCGCATTGCTGAAGAGCCGATGCGTGTACCTGGCGACCGCAATGTCCGTCGGGTAATGCACTTTAAATGACGTCCAAAGACGTCCACTTGGCACTTGAGAGCCGCGCTTGTTGACGTCTTTTGCCAATAGCGCGGGTCTCAAGTGGTTAAAATGATCGTGTGTGGGCAAAACGTCGTTTTATGTCTTCAAAAAAAATTTCGAACATGCTTGAATTTTTTGTCATTTTTCTGAATGTCGTTTTTTGTGTCATAAAAAGTGATGGTGTGTGGGCAAAACAAAGTTTTTAAACCCGCGCATGCTCAGAAGCAAGTTATGAGACGGGAGCTTCAATGGAACAGAGCGCCGTCAAACGTTTCTTACGTAACCGCGCTTTGCAAGAGCATTTTCAGAAAACGATGGTGTGTAGGCAACGTCGTTTTTTAAAATGATGTTTGAAAAACGTTGTTTTGTTTCGTGAGACTTTGTCTACCAATGTCCATTCACCTAGAGATGGCGTAAAACCCAGTAAGTAATGAATATTATGCTTGACGCTTGAAATTCCCCACATTTTCTCATGTTACAACCAAAAACGTAAATGTATTTTATTGGGATTTTATGTGATGGACCAACACAAAGTGTCACATAATTGTGAAGCGGAAGGAAAAATTATAAAATGGTTTTCAATTTTTTTTTTTACAAGTAAATCTGTGAAAAGTGGGGGGGGGGGGGGGGGGGGCATTTGTATGGTGCCCCCCGGAGTCAATACTTTGTAGAACCGCCTTTTTGGGGGCGTCTCTACCAGCTTTGCACATCTAGAGAGGGACATTTCTGCCCATTCTTCTTTGTAAAATATCTCAAGTTCTGTCAGATTGGATGGAGAGCGTCTGTGATCAGCAATTTTCAAGTCTTGCCACAGATTCTCGATGGGATTTAGGTCGGGACTGTGACTGGGCCGTTCTAACACATGAATATGCTTTGCTATAAACCATTCCATTGTAGCTCTGGCTGTACTTTAGGGTCGTTGTCCTGCTGGAAGGTGGACCTCCACCCCAGTCTCAAGTCTTTTGCAGACTCTAAGGCCTCGTACACACGAGGCAATAGATTTGTTCAAATCTGTCCGTCCGACAGATTTGAACAAATCTGTCTGCTGGGATTTTGGTTTGCTCGCGTGTACACATGAGCAAACCAAAATCCCCGCCAGCAGTGAGCGCGCTGACGTGCCGGTGACGTTGACGCCGCCACGTCACCGCACCAGGAAGTAAAACACTTCCGCGCATGCGCCGAATCCATTCGGCGGCGGTGCGGGACGACATGTCTGCTGGTAAGTGTACTAACCAGCAGACATGTCGGGCGGGCGGATTCCCACCCGATAGATTTCAAAGCATGCTTTGAAATCAGTCGGGTGGCCAAATCCATCGGCTCGGCCGTACACACGATCGAATCTGTCTGCTGAAACGGTCCAGCGGACAGATTTGATCGTGTGTACGAGGCCTAACAGGTTTTCTGTCCTGTATTTGGCTCTATCCATCTTCCCATCAACTCTGACCCGCTTCCCTGTCCCTGCTGAAGAAAAGCATCCCCACCACATGATGTTTCACAGTGGGGATGGTGTGTTCAGGGTGATGTGCATGGTTAGTTTTCCACCACACATAGCGTTTTGCTTTATTGCCAAAAGTAAAATGTTGGTCTCCTCTGACCAGAGCACCTTCTTCCACATGTTTGCTGTGTCCCCTCCCCCACATGGCTTCTCACAAACTGCAAACAGTTGTCTTTCTTCTTGTCACTCTTCCATAAAGGGCAGATTTGTGGAGAGCACCACTAATAGTTGTCCTGTGGACAGATTCTCCCCCCCCTGAGCTATGCAGCTCCTCCAGAGTTACCATGGGCCTCTTGGCTGCTTCTCTGATGAATGCTCTCCTTGCCCGGCCCGGTCAGTTTAGGTGGACGGCCATGTCTTGGTAGGTTTGCAGTTGTGCCATACTCTTTCCCATTTTCGGATGATGGATTGGATTGAACAGAAGCTCCGTGAGATGTTCAAAGCTTGGGATATTATTTTATTAACCCAACCCTGCTTTATACTTCTCCACAACTTTATCCCTGACCTGTCTGGTGTGTTCCTTGGCCTTCATGATGCCGTTTGTTCGCAAAGGTTCTCTAACAAACCTCTGAGGGCTTCACAGAACAGCTGTATTTATACGGAGATTAAATTACACACAGGTGGACTCTACTAATTAGATCACTTCTGAAGGCAATTGGTTCCATACGATTTTAGTTAGGGGCTGAATTCACATATTTAACCACTTCCCGCCCGGCCAATAGCCGATTTACGGCAGGGAAGTGGTTATGAAATCGTGACTAGACGTTCTCAAACGTCTAGCACGATTTCATGCCGCACGCGCCCGTGCGGGCGCGCAGCGCGGCGATCGGTGATGCGGGGTGTCAGTCTGACACCCTGCACCTCCGATCTCGGTAACGAGTCTCCGGCGGAGCCTCGTTACCACGTGATCAGCCGTGTCCAATCACGGCTGATCACGATGTAAACAGGAAGAGCCGCCGACGGCTCTTCCTCACTCGCGTCTGACAGACGCGAGTACAGGAGAGCCGATCAGCGGCTCTCCTGACAGGGGGGGTTCGCGCTGATTGTTTATCAGCGCAGCCCCCCCTCGGATCGCCACACTAGACCACCAGGACAATAAAAAAAATACAAAAAAAAGACAAAAAAATGACAAAAAAAAAAATGACAAAAAAAAAGACAAAAAAAAAAGGGGTGGCAGTAAAAAAAAATGATGCCAATCAGTGCCCACACATGGGCACTGATTGGCAACATTGATCCATCAGTGCCACCCCTCAGTGATCATCAGTGCCACCCCAGTGTCTGTCAGTGCCACCCCACAGTGCCAATCCATGCCCAGTGCCCACCTACCAGTGCCCACCTGTGCCACCTATCAGTGCCCACCTGTGCCGCCTATCAGTGCCCACCTGTGCCGCCTATCAGTGCCCACCTGTGCCGCCTATCAGTGCCCACCTGTGCCGCCTATGAGTGCCCATCTGTGCTGCCTATGAGTGCCCAGTGCTGCCTATGAGTGCCCATCAGTGCCGCCCATGAGTGCCCATCAGTGCCGCCCATGAGTGCCCATCAGTGCCCAATACCAGCGCCGCCTATCAGTGCTACCTAATCGGTGCCCATCAGAACTACCTCATCGGTGCCCATCAGTGCCACCTCATCGGTGCCCATCAGTGCCACCATATCAGTGCCCATAATTGAAAGAGAAAACATACTCATTTACAAAAAAATTAACAGAAAAAAATAAAAACTTTATTTTTTTTTCAAAATCTTCGCTCTATTTTTAGTTGTTGCACAAAAAAAAAAAAACCGCAGAGGTGATCAAATACCACCAAAAGAAAGCTCTATTTGTGGGGAAAAAAGGACGCCAATTTTGTTTGGGTGCAGTGTAGCATGACCGCGCAATTGTCATTCAAATTGCGACAGTGCTGAAAGCTGAAAATTGGCTTGGGCGGGAAGGTGCGTAAGTGCCTGGTATGGAAGTGGTTAATTTTCAAAAAGACTCCCAGCTGTAATTGCAGAGAAAGGCGGTTCTACAAAGTATTGACTCCGGGGGGGGGGGGGGGGGCCATACAAATGCGCCCCCCCCCCCTCCACACACACACACACTTTTCACATATTTGTAAAAAAAATAAAATAAAAAATTTAAAGCGGTGGTTCAGCCTAAATCTACTATGTCCCAGCCGATCTTTTTTTTTTTTTAATTGCTCTACTTACTGTGTAATGATTCATTTTCATTTCTCTCCCCCGCGGGGAATGGCGCGTCACAGCTTCCGAAAATAGGCGATTTAGGCCTCGGGTATTTCCGGCGCTATACGCCGCCTGTGCACAGACCTAGGAGCTGACTGCGCAGGCGGCGTATATCTCCGAGTCCTATTTCGGCTTTTTTTCGGAGGGCGTGACGCGCCACAGCCATAGGACTCGGAGATATACGGCGTCTGCGCAGTCAGCTCCTAGGTCTGTGCGCAGGCGGCGTATAGCGCCGGAAATAGCCGAGTCCTAAATCGGCTATTTTCGGAAAGCCGTGACGCGCAATAGCGGCGCCATTCCCCGCGGTGGAGAGAAATGAAAATTAATCATTAAACGGTAAGTAGAGCAATTAAAAAAAAAAAATCCAGTATGCTGGATCGGATGGGACATAGTATATTTAGGGTGAACCACCGCTTTAAGACTATTCCTTCCACTTCACAATTATGTGCCACTTTGTGTTGGTCTACCACATAAATACATTTACGTTTTTTGGTTGTAACCTGTGGAAAATTAAGGGGTATGAATACTTTTTCAAGGCACTGTATGTATTTAGCCCTCTGGAGTTCAGCTTAAAAATGACAACACAACATGTTACCGATTCATAACAGGAAGGTATAAGGATAAAACTAAATTTATTCCTAAAAGGTCATTTCATCATCACGACAATTTACAAAAAAAAAAAAAAAAAGCCTCTCAATGAAGTTGCGCCGTTCTATTACTCCTTTAATGTCGATAATATTTACAAACAGGAGAGGTAAAAAACAAGGTGCACAAGGAAAGACACCGAGATCCCAACATCTGCAAAAGTCTGGATGTTTGTAGATTCAATGGTGAACTTTCCGAAAACTCTGTGCAGTGTGGAGGGGTGCTAGGACACGCAACAACCGAGTCTCTGGAGGGGGAGGGGTGGGATAAAAATAAAACGTCTCTCGGCTGCAAAGTGGGCAGTACAGTGTCTTGGCACAAAGTTGGTGTAAACAAAAGAAAAGGAAAATCCTAAAACTTGAACACCAGGAGGGCTTCCATCTTCTCCTTCTTCTTCCACGGTTGTGTAAAGATCCGAGAAAGAACGCAACGCTTCCTGTTCCTTTGTGCAGCGAAGAACGGACTTTAAATAAAGTTTTATAGAAAAAGAAAGGTTTTTACAAAATAGTCAGGTCTCGGAGTTTGTGACTTTCCCCGAATCGCAGAGACTGCTCCGGTGGGGAGTCTGTTGGGGTTGCCGTATTTGGGATGGCGATGGAGGTCGTTCGGAAGCTTTGCTGGTGCCGCCGTCCGCCGCAGGGTTCTCCTCCTCCTCGGGGTTCTTTCTTGCCGTTGCTTCATTCTCACAAGTGACACATCCCTGTTGAGAGACAGGATATCATACTTGAGCTCATCTATAGACTTTGTACATTTTATTTTATTTTCTGTAAGGGGCCCAGAGGTCCCCAGGGCCCCGTATGACACCCCCCTTTTTTTATTTATATATATAAATGTATTTTTTTTATTAAAAGGGCCCAGAGGTCCCCAGGGGCCCGGATGGCAACCCCCCTATTTTTTATATACAATTTTATTTTTATTAAAGGGCAACCCCCCCCCCTTTTTTTTTTTTAATATACAATTTTATTTTTATTAAAGGGCCCGGAGGTCCCCAGGGCCCCGGATGGCTACCCCCCCTTTTTTAAATATATTCCTTTTTTGCAAGGGGCCCAGAGGTCCCCAGGGAAACCCCCCTTTTTTCTCAGCACCCAAAGCCCCCCGACCTCAATCCGCGGCGGCAGCTCCCCTACTCCCCTCGGTTCTCTGCTCCAGGGGGCCCATGCCTGAAGCTGTGTAAGGGGCCCCATAATTCCTGATGGCAGCCCTGAGCATGCATGACTACGACTAGCCAAAAATGTGTCCTTTTAGTCCTTTGTGGCAAGAAAACTTGACGAGCACAGTGTTAATTTCGTTGACTAAAACATTTTAGTCAACTAACTTAATACCATTTTAGAAGACTAAAACTAAAACAATCGAGATGACTAAAATACGACTAAAACTAAAATGCTATTTTACTCAAAAGACTAATGCCGCGTACACACGATCATTTTTTGCGATGAAAAAAAAAACGATAAATTGATGGTGTGCGGGCAAAACGTTGTTTTTGTCTTCAAAAAAACGAGCAAAAAAAAATTCCAACATGCTTGAATTTTTTGTGTCGTTTTTCAAAACGTCGTTTTTTGTGTCATAAAAAGTGATGGTGTGTGGGCAAAACGATGTTGAAAACGACGTTTTTAAACCCGCGCATGCTCAGAAGCAAGTTATGAGACGGAGCTTCAATGGAAAAGAGTGCCGTCGAACGTGTCTTACGTAACCGCGCTTTGCTAGAGCTTTGTAGAAAAACGATGGTGTGTACGCAACGTCATTTTGGAAAATGAAGTTTGAAAAACGTCGTTTTTTTTCATCGCAAAAAAATGATCGTGTGTACGCGGCATAAGACTTAGAGCCGGTTCACACTCCCGCGGCACGACTTCGGGGGACGACTCTGCAAGTTGTCCTGAGGACGACTTCAGAGGCGACCAGCAAAACGACTTCTGTATAGAAGTCAATGCAGGTCGCCCCGAGGCGCCCCCCGAAGTCATGCAGGAACCTCTCTCTAAGTCGGAGCGACTTGTGTCGCTCCTATTAGAACGTTTCTATTGAATAGAACGGGACGCGACTCATCAGGCGGCTCACCCTCCTGACGAGTCGCCCCAGTGTGAACCGGCTCTAAAACTAAATTGAAATTTGACGTAAAAATGAACACTGGTCTGTAGTGCATGGTCATACCTCAATACCATAAATAATAACATATGACATTTTTCACTCCAGCCTTATAATGAGTTTGGAAATTGTAGAGAAATTCTTAAATAATGCATTACAATTTAACCGCCTGCCGACCACCGCCCGCATCGCTAGCTCCATGCCTGTGGGACTCGGTGTCCGCCGGTGTCCCACGATCGGGTCACAGAGCTGAAGAACGGGGAGAGGTCAGTGTAAACACAACATCTCCCTGTTCTTCCTAGTGACATGTCTCTGATCATCTATTCCCTCTCATCTGGAAGCCACGCCCCCTAACAAAAACACTCCCTAGGACACACTTAACCCTTTCAGCGCCCCCTAAAGGTTAACCCCTTCTCTGCCAGTGTCATTTTAACAGTAATAAGTGAATTTTTACAACACTGATCGCTGTATAAATTACAATGGTCCCAAAATGGTGTCAAAAGTGTCTAATGTTTCCGCCGTAATGTCGAAGTCACGATGAAAAAATAAAAATGCTGATTGCCGCCATTACTAGTAAAAAAAAAAAAAAAAAAAAATTATTAATACAAATGGCATAAAAATATCCCCTATTTTGTAGACGCTATAACTTTTGCGCTTATTGCGATTTTTTTTTTTTTTTACCAAAAATATACGTATAATAATAATAATACGTATCGCCCTAAACTGAGGAAAAAAATATTTTTTTTTTATATATTTTTGGGGACATTTATTATAGCAAAAAATATTGGGCCAGATCCACAGAGCCAGTACGCCGGTCTATCTCCTGATGTATCTCCTGATACGCCGGCGTACTTTCAAATTTCCCGCGTCGTATCTTTAGTATGAATCCTCAAACCATGATACGGCGGCTTCGGGCTTCGATCCGACAGGCTTACGTCTTCGTACGCCTTCGGATCTACGCTGCAATCTTTTTGCGCCCGCTGGGTGGAGTTTGCGTCGTTTTCCGAGTCGGGTATGCAAATTAGCTTTTTACGGCGATCCACGAAGTTACGATCGGCCGTCGCATTCTCTAACGTCGTCGCTAGTCGGCTTTTTCCGGCGTATAGTTAAAGCTGCTATTATCCGGTCTATAGTTAGACTGGCCATGTTAAGTATGGCCGTCGTGCCCGCGTCGAAATTTTCAATTTTTTTTGCGTAAGTCGCCCGTGAATAGGAATGTACGTAAATTACACTACAAAAAAAAAGACGTTTCGACGTAATTTCGCGCAATGCGCGGCGTGAAATTTCTGAACGGAGCATGCACAGTTCGATCGCCGCGAGGATGCGCCTAATTTAAATGATTTACGCCTCCTAATCGCGTATTTCGATTCCGCCACGAGAAATACACTACGCCGCCGTACCTTACGGGCCGAAATCTTCCTGGATTCGACTTAGAGCCAGGTAAAATACGGCGGCGTAGTGTATCTCTGATACGCTGCGCCGGGGCAATTGTATGTGGATCTGGCCCATTGTTTTTTTTTTTCAAAATTGTCGCTCTATTTTTGTTTATAGCGCAAAAAATAAAAAGCGCAGAGGTGATCAAATACTACCAAAAGAAAGCTCTATTTGCGGGGGAAAAAAGGCCGCCAGTTTTGTTTGGGAGCCACGTCGCACGACCGCGCAATTATTATTCAAAGCGTGACCGCGCTGAAAGCTGAAAAATTGGCCTGGGCAGGAAGGGGGTGAAAATGTCCGGCATTAAAGTGGTTAAAGAACTATTCTCAGGTCATTTTTTTTCCAGTGTTCCACCCCATGGGGACAAAGTACACGTATTACTTTGTCCCAGGTTTCAACAGACTTTGAAAGCCTAGCTACAAGGTTGTGCGGGGGGGGGGGGGGGGGTCCCATCCCAACGGGCTTCTGACAACATAGAGAGCAAGGAGACGGTTTGATATTCTTGCCTGAGACAAGCAGAGGCATCTCTTTATGGACCTTGCTTTGTGCACTGGGCCAAATCACTTGGTGGGAGGGGGGATTATGGTGTGGGGGAGGGGGGATTATGGTGTGGGGGAGGGGGGATTATGGTGTGTGGGGAGGGATTATGGTGTGGGGGGAGGGATTATGGTGTGGGGGGAGGGGTTATGGTGTGGGGGGAGGGGTTATGGTGTGGGTGGAGGGATTATGGTGTGGGAGGTGGAGGGGGGATATGGTTTGGGGGGTGGAGGGGGATTATGGTTTGGGGGGTGGAGGGGGAATATGGTGTGGGGGGGAGGGGGGGTTATGGTGTGGGGGGTGTTTCTCTGGGGGGTGGTCTTGGCCCCTTAGTTCCAGTGAAGGGAACCCTTAAGGCGTCAGCATACCAAGACAATTTCATGCTCCCAACTTTGTGGGAGGAGTTTGGGGACGGCCCCTTCCTGTTCCAACATGACTTTACACGCACATAAGCTTTAATGGCATCCCAGTCTTAGTCCGGAGGGTTCAATATTGAGTTGGCCCCGCCCTTTGCAGCTACAACAGCTTCACCTCTTCTGGGAAGGCCGTCCACAAGGTTTAGGAGGGTGTCTATGGGAATGTTTGACCATTCTTCCAGAAGAGCATTTGTGAGGTCAGGCACTGATGTTGGACGAGAAGGCCTGGCTCACAGTCTCCACTCTAATTCATCCCAAAGGTGTTCTATCAGGTTGAGGTCAGGACTCTGTGCAGGCCAGTCAAGTTCCGCCACCACAAACTCGCTCATCCATGTCTTTATGGACCTTGCTTTGTGCTCTGGTCTATATCATTTGGTGGAGGGGGGGATTTTTTTTTTTTTAAACCTAACTGTATATTTCTTGCTACTCCCATAACCTAGAACCTAACAACCCAAAATAAATTCCCCTGCTTCCGATGATCGCAGCGATGCCACATATGTGTATGTTAGTTGTTGTTTGCACCCGTAGTACAGCCCAAAAAAAACATGCGCATTTTGCTACCTAAAGAAAAAAAAAAAACACACCGACTGACATGAATCCCAATAAAAGCCCTGTACACACGGCTCAGAATCTCGCCCGACGAGATTCTTGGCAAGATTCTCTTGCCGGCCGAGTGTACAGACTCTCCATTCTTTTGAATGGCACAAACGCGGTGACGTCATCGACTACGAGGAGCACGCGCTCGTCACATTCGATGCTGTCGCCGCCATCTTGCTACACCCTACCTATGCCTAGGAAGCTACCGCACATGCGTCAAAGTCATTTTTCGCGCATGCGCGGGTTTCCATGGAGAGGTAAGTGTACACACTCTCGGGTTTCTCAGCGGGAACACACTGCCAAGAATCTCACGACAGAGAAAATAGAGAGCAGGGTCTCCATTTTTCTTGTCAAGATTTTGGGCAGTTTTCTTGACGAGAAACCTGAAAGAAAGTTCTGGCAACAGTTTTCTTGCTGGTTCTTGCCGACAAAAGCGAGCGTGCGTACGGGGCTTTAACCACTTAACGCCCGCCCACTGTATATTTACGTCCTCTTTTTAAAGATGGATATCTCGGTAACGGCAGCAGCTGCTGCCACAACCGAGATATCCATCTTTACAGTGGGCGGTTCTATCAACGATAACGGCGGTCTCCGCGGCGGATTCGCCGCGAGATCGCCGTTATCAGTGGCGGTAGCGGCGGATGCGATCGGGTCTGTTCGGCTGCTCAGTGGGGATGAGTGTGAGGGAAAATGTCCGTCATCCATCCCCATAGCTCTGCTGGGCGGAAGTGACGTCAAAACGTCAGTCCCGCCCAGCGTCTTAAAGAGACAATTTCTTTGTTTACCTTTTTTTCTTTTTCTTCTTTTTCATTTAAGCCTGAATATGAGATGTGACGCCTTTTTGACCCCCAGATCTCATATTTAAGAGGACCTGTCATGCTTTTTTCTATTACAAGGGATGTTTACATTTCTTGTAATAGGAATAAAAGTGACAATTATTTTATTTTATTTTATTTCAGTGTTAAAAATGATAAAATAAATAAAAATAAATCCGAAACCAAACATTTTTTTTTTAAAAGCGCCCCGTCCCGACGAGCTCGCGCGCAGAAGCGAACGCATACGCGAGTAGCGCCCGCATATGAAAACGGCGTTCAAACCACACAAGTGAGGTATCGCCGCGATCGGTAGAGCGAGAGCAATAATTCTAGCCCTAGACCTCCTCTGTATCTAAAAAAATGCAACCTATAGAATTTTTTAAACGTCGCCTATTGAGATTTTTAAGGGTAAAAAGTTTGACGCCATGCCACGAGCGGGCGCAATTTTTAAGCGCGACATGTTGGGTATCATTTTACTCGGCGTAACATTATCTTTCACAATATGTAAAAAAATTGGGCCAAATTTATTGTCGTCTTATTTTTTAATTAAAAAAAGTGAATTTTTTCCAAAAAAAGTGCGCTTGTAAGACCGCTGCGCAAATACAGTGTGACAAAAAGTATTGCAATGACTGCCATTTTATTCTCTAGGGTGTTAGAAAAAAAATATATAATGTTTGGGGGGTTTAAGTAATTTTCTAGCAAAAAAAAACAGTTTTAGTCTCATAAACACCGAATCTGAAAAACAGGCTTGGTGGGCAAGTGGTTAAAAAAAAAATCCTGTCCAAAAAAATACTGACCCCGACCTTTGACCCCCAATCTTGACCCCAAACACTAACCCTGGGGCTGACCTAAATCAAACCTTTTATTTTTTCCTACACACTTTTCTTCCTCTTTCTGCAAGGAGAGAGAGAGAGAAAGGTACAATGTATCTCTCTCTCGTCCATTCACAAAGAGAGAAGACACAGGGGGCGGGCTTCACAGTGACTCATCACTGTGATAGCCAATCAGAGGTCATCACAGCAATCAAGTCACCTGGTATCAGACGTTCCAGGTCCCGATATTTAGGATTGGGCCCAGGGGCCTCTGTGCTGGGAGCGCGATGTGCGGGCCACGCCTCCAGCACAAAGAGGAATATACGCAAATATGTGACCCCCATATATGTAAAGCCCAGCCCAGTGGGGCCGCATATTTGCATACAGTCCGAGTGAAGGGGTTAAAAGGATCTTACACACACATAAAAAAAATGCAGGGGCTTCGGCTGTTCTTCTTAAAACTGATCACATCAAGAAGCCCCCTTTCAGCTGAGGACCCCCAGGCAAGCTCTACATTGATATCTACAGAACAGAAGCATGCAAGAAGCTGCAGTTTATTAACCACTTAAGCCCCGGACCATTATGCAGGTTAAGGACCTTGCCCCTTTTTGCGATTCGGCACTGCGTCGCTTTAACTGACAATTGCGCGGTCGTGCGACGTGGCTCCCAAACAAAATTGGCGTCCTTTTTTCCCCACAAATAGAGCTTTCTTTTGGTGGTATTTCATCACCTCTGCGGTTTTTATTTTTTGCGCTATAAACAAAAATAGAGCGACATTTTTGAAAAAAAATCAATATTTTTTACTTTTTGCTATAATAAATATCCCCCAAAAATATATAAAAAATATATATTTTTCTTCAGTTTAGGCCGATACGTATTCTTCTACATATTTTTGGTACAAAAAAAAAAAAAAAAAATCGCAATAAGCGTTTATCGGTTGGTTTGCGCAAAATGTATAGCGTTTACAAAATAGGGGATAGTTTATGGTATTTTTATATATTTTTTTTTTTACTAGTAATGGCGGCGATCAGCGATTTTTTTTCGTGACTGCGACATTATGGCGGACACATCGGACAATTTTGACACATTTTTGGGACCATTGTCATCTTCACAGCAAACATTCTATAAAAATGCACTGATTACTGTGAAATGACAGTTGCAGTTTGGGAGTTAACCACTAGGGGGCTCTGAAGGGGTTATGTGTGACCTAATGTGTGTTTCTAACTATAGGGGGGTGTGGCTGTAGGTGTGACGTCATTGATTGCGATTCCCTGTATAAGAGATCACGTGATCGATGACGCCGCCACAGTGAAGGATGGGGAGGCCGTGTTTACATACACCTCTCCCCGTTCTTCAGCTCGGGGGACCGATCGCCGCACTCGCAGCCGCGGCTGGGTACCAGTACAGGACGTACCCGTGCCCAGCCGTGCCATTCTGCAGACGTATATGTGCAGGAGGCGGTCCTTAAGTGGTTAAGGACTGCCTAACAATATACGTTGGCAGAATGGCACTGCTGGGCACAATCATGTACCTCCGTGGCCGCGGGACCCGCGGACCCGATCGCCGCCAGAGTTCTGCGATCGGTCCCCAGAGCTGAAGAACGGGGAGAGGTGAGTGTAAACAAACCTTCCCCGTTCTTCACTGTGGCAGTGACACTGATCGTCTGTTCCCTGATATAGGGAAAGATGATCAGTGACGTCCCCTACAGTTAGAAACGCACAGGAGGTCACACATAACCCCTACAGCGCCCTCTAGTGGTTAACTACCAAACTGCAATTGTCATTTTCACAGTAATCAGTGCATTTTTATACCACTTTTTGCTGTGAAAATGGTCCCAAAAATGTGTCAAAATTGTCCGTAATGTCGCAGTCACGAAAAAAAAAAAAAAAAAAAAAAAAAAAATCGCTGATCGCCGCCATTAGTAGTTAAAAAAAAAAAATGATATAAATGCCATAAAACTATCCCCTATTTTGTAAACGCTATAAATTTTGCGCAAACCAACCGATAAACGCTTATTGCGATTATTTTTTTTTTTTTTTAACAAAAATAGGTAGAATAATGCGTATCGGCCTAAACTGAGGGAAAAAATTGTTTTTTTATATATTTTTGGGGGGATATTTATTATAGCAAAATGAAAAAACATTGCATTTTTTTCCAAATTGTCGCTCTATTTTTGTTTATAGCGCAAAAAATAAAAACCGCAGAGGCGATCAAATACCACCAAAAGAAAGCTCTATTTGTAGGGGAAAAAAGGACGCCAATTTTGTTTGGGAGCCACGTCGCACGACCGCGCAATTGTCAGTTAAAGCGACGCGGTGCCGAATCACAAAAAGAGGCAAGGTCCTTTACCTGCATTTTGGTCCGGGGGTGAAGTGGTTAATCCATACAGTAATAAAATGGGATTACGTTGAACAGTTTGCGATTGAACTTTCAAAAAAAATGGAGCCAATCAGAGGCAGCCAATCAGAGGCAGCCAATCAGAGGCAGCCAATCATTTTCTCAGCCTTGCAAGAAGAAAAGGCAAATGTGGAGTGTGGTCATTGCTGGCAGCAAAGGCGTGCCGCCCCTCCTTTTCTCGGACACGCCCCCTTCTGTGACGGCAGTGATAATAATCATCCTTCCTAAGAGTAGTAAAGCGGTGGTAAACCCCCGAACCATACATGCATTGTACTGCAGCTTACCAGTCATTAGATGCTGTGCCTGCATTAGTTTCCTTTTATTAGGCTTTTTTTCTCCTCTGTATTCACCTGGTGATCTGGCCGGTGACACACCTCCTGTATTAGCGTGTCCCCAGTCTGGATGAAGGATAACAGGGGGCACATTTTGACAACAGCACTGGCAGTCTAGGGGGACGGGAGCGTTAAATGTATTAGCAGATTTAAATGCACTAAGAAAATTGAAGCCAAATTCCAGCTTTATACTTTACAAGCAGGAGCAGCAAGCAGGTTTTTTTCTTTCTTTTGAGATAAAAGGTTTTGCAGGAATGAATAAAAGCTGAGCATTGTAAGCACCCCTGTAAATGGGTTTTCTCATCCATGTAAACTGATGCATTCTGCTGGAGAGCTTGAGCTTTTAAAAAAAAAAAAAAAGCAACAGACTTGCTGGCTAGATCACCAGATGAAAAATAGAAGAAGGAAGAAAAAAAAAAAGGAAAACAAATGCAGCCATCGCATCTAATAACTGGTAAGCTTGCAAGATGATAAACAACCCCTTTAACCCCTTCAATACCGGACACCCCCCCCCCTTCTGCCCAGGACAATTTTCAGCTTTCAGCGCTGTTGCACTTTGAATGACAATTACGCGGTCGTGCTACACTGCACCCAAACTACATTTTTATCATTTTCTTCCCACAAATAGAGATTTCTTTTGGTGGTATTTGATCACCTCTGTGGTTTTTATTTTTTGCGCTGTAAACCAACTAAAAAAATACCAATTTTTTTTTTTAGTTTGTCATAAAAGGTTGTTTTCCCCCTTCACTGACGGGCACTGATGAGTTGGCACTGATAAAGTGTCACTGATGGGCACTGATGAGGAGGCACTGATATGTAGAATTGATGGGCACCAACAGGCTGCACTGATGGGCACTGACAGTAGTTGGCACTGATAAAGTGTCACTGATGGGCACTGATATGTAGAACTGATGGGCACTAATGGGCACTGACAGGTGGCACTGATGAGTTGGCACTGATAAAGTGTCACTGATGGGCACTGATATGTAGAACTGATGGGTACCAACAGGCTGCACTAATTGGCACTGACAGGTGTCACTGATGAGTTGGCACTGATAAAGTGTCACTGATGAGGAGGCACTGATATGTAGAATTGATGAGCACTGATAGGCTGCACTGATGGGCACTGACAGGTGGCACTGATGGGTTGGCACTGATAAAGTGTCACTGATGGGCACTGATATGTAGAACTGATGGGCACTGACAGGTGGCACTGATGAGTTGGCACTGATAAAGTGTCACTGATGAGGAGGCACTGATATGTAGAATTGATGGGCACTGATAGGCGGCACTGATGGGCACTGATAAAGTGTCACTGATGGGCAGGCACTGACATGTAGAACTGATGGGCACCAACAGGCTGCACTGATGGGCACTGACAGGTGGCACTGATGAGGAGGCACTGATATGTAGAATTGATGGGCACTGATAGGCTGCACTAATGGGCACTGACAGGTGGCACTGATGAGTTGGCATTGATAAAGTGTCACTGATGAGGAGGCAGTGATATGTAGAATTGATGGGCACTGATAGGCGGCACTGATGGGCACTGACAGGTGGCACTGATAAAGTGTCACTGATGGGCAGGCACTGACATGTAGAACTGATGGGCACCAACAGGCTGCACTGATGGGCACTGACAGGTGGCACTGATGAGTTGGCACTGATGAGTTGGCACTGATATGTAGAATTGATGGGCACTGATAGGCTGCACTGATACGTGGCACTGATGGGTTGGCACCGATATGCAGCACTGATGGGCACCGATATGCAGCACCGATGGGCACCAACAGACGGCACTGATGAGGTACTGACAGGTGGCACTGGTGGGCAGGAATTGGCACTGTGGGGGGCACTTGCAGATTTAAATATTGGGGCACTGGTTTGCAGGTGATTGGTATATTTGGCAGGTTGTACTGATTATCAGCACAGACCCCCCCCACAGGGAGAGCCGCTGATCGTCTCTCCCCGTCAGCGTGAACCGAGTAATGCCGTTTACCGGGACTTCCTGGTCCATGCGATGATCAGCTGTGATTGGTCACAGTTGATCACGTGGTAAGAAGTCTCTGACCGTTCCTTATCACGGTCGGAGATGCGGGGTGTCAGACTGACGCGCGCCGGCATGTTCTCCTGCTGGATGTTAAAAGATGTCCAGTCAGGATAACAGAACCACTTTCCGGGTGACCGGGCAGGAAGTGGTTCAGGTGGTGGTGGTGTGGTGAACGCTGAGAAGGCAGATGCTGGTTTTCCGTACCTTGGTGTCTATCTCTTGCGGGATCGTGCGCGTCCGGATCCAAGAATGTACTTCCGCCAGCTCCTCCTTTTGTTCCTCGGTGAACCAGGGCTGCTTGCTGCGCATGGCCGTTAGCTTTTCCAGATCTTCTTTCAACAAAGTCTCCCGATCCCTGGAAAAGGAACAGCGAGAGCTCAGGAATAAGAGAAGGAGAAGGGTCTAGGGGTCCGACGCTGCTTAAAGAGCCCCCCCAAGGAGACGAGTATGGCAGGTCCAGCGGGCAGAGCGGCAAGAAAAATATAAATATAATGTGGGAAAATACACAATTCTTCATAGAAACAAGCCTACCCAATGTTAGAGAAGGTCACCAAACTAGTCCTAGACCACCGCCTACTACCCCTTTATGGTCATTATTTTGGCAAAAGTGATCTTTGAAGCCCAACTCTCAACACCACACGGGGCCCTTCTGCCTGTTCTCTGCCCAACCCATATTTATGGAGAATACGCTTGGGGAAGGTTCAGCCTGAAAACTGCAGATTGTTGCTATATAAATCCTGTATAATAATAATAATAATTGCTACAAGTTTAACCACTTAAGACCCGGACCATTAGGCAGCTAAAGGACGCGGCCAGTTTTTACCATTCGGCACTGCGTCGCTTTAACTGACAATTGCGCGGTCGTGCGACGTGGCTCCCAAACAAAGTTGGCGTCCTTTTTCCCCCACAAATATAGATTTCTTTTGGTGGTATTTGATCACCTCTGCGGTTTTTATTTTTTGCGCTATAAACAAAAATAGAGCGACAATTTTGAAAAAAAAAATCTATATTTTTAAGTTTTTGCTGTAATAAATATCCCCCCCAAAAATATATATACCGTATTTATGGGCGTATATCGTGCACCTTTTTGCCCTGAAAATCAGGGCAAAATCGTGGGTGCGTGATATACGCCAATACCCGCTTTCCCGCGCCGAGTCTTGAATACTGCGCCGACATATACCCAGCGCAGTACACTCGGGTATATTCGGCCAGTCTCGGCTTCTACCGCGGTCACGTCCTGGACGTACAGGACGTGAGCGCGACAGTTGCCGAGCCTGCCCGAGTGTACTGCGCTCGGTATATGCTGGCGCGGTATTCAAAACTCGGCGCGGGAAACGAGCGGGGAGGACGCCGGACCCGCCGAAGAGGACACCGGACCCGCCGAAGAGGACACCGGACCCGCCGAAGAGGACACCGGACCCGCCACAGAAGGACAACCGAAGCCGCAGAAGGACGCCGGACCCAACATGGACGCCGCGCAAGACACCAAAACTGTAAGTACAAAAATAACTTTTTTTTCCACAGGATTGGGGGTCACTTTAGGGGTGCGCGGTATACGCGGGAGCGTGTTATACCGCAATAAATACGGTATATAAATAAAATATTTTTTTCCTCAGTTTAGGCCGATACATATTCTTCTACATATTTTTGGTAAAAAAACAAAAATCGCAATAAGCGTTTATCGGTTGCTTTGCGCAAAATTTATAGCGTTTACAAATAGGGGATAGTTTTATTGCATTTTTAATTTTTTTACTAATGGCGGCGATCAGCGTTTTTTTTTTTGTGACTGCGACATTATGGCGGACACTTCGGACAATTTTGACACATTTTTGGGCCCAGTGTCATTTTCACAGCAAAAAATGCATTAAAATTGCACTGATTACTGTGAAAATGATAATTGCAGTTTGGGAGTTAACCCCTTCATCGCCCCCTTGTGACCTCATTTGTATTACTAACTGTAGGGGGTGTGGCTGTAGATGTGACGTCATTGATTGTGATTCCCTGTATAAGGGGATCACACAATCAATGACAGCACCACAGTGAAGAACGGGGAAGGCTCTCCCCGTTCTTCAGCTCCGGGGACCGATCGCGGGACTCCAGCAGCGATCAGGTCCGCGAGTCTCGCGGTCCAGGAGCTTCGGAGCGGGTTGCATGCACGCACCTGCGACCCCACAGCTGGGTTTAAAGGGCCACATCCAGGTACGTGGATGTGCCCAGCCGTGCCATTCTGCCGACGTATATCATGAAGGGGTCATTGAGTGGTTAAATGTGGCCAATTAGTGGGAAAGTAGCAAAGAGATCCTACAGAAAATGCTCACTGCCCTTCCACAGAAGACATTCAAGTGAAGGGGTTCTTCAAACGCCCAGTCACTTAAAATAACTCCCCCTCCCCCCCAAAAAATAGGGACGATACACTATATTACCAAAAGTATTGGGACACTTGCCTTTACACGCACATGAACCTTAAAGGGGTTTGTAACGGTAATTATTTTTTATTTATTTTTTTGAATAACAAACATGTCATACTTACCTCCACTGTGCAGCTCGTTTTGCACAGAGTGGCCCCGAACCTGGTCATCTGGGGTCCCTCGGCGGCTGTCTCGGCTCCTCCTCGCAAGAACTCACCCCCTTCATGCAAGCTCTCTCCTATCAGGTTAGTTCTTGCAAGCGCACTCCTATGATACAGCCGGCGGCCATAGCCGCAGACTGTATCACTCGGCCCCGACACGCGGCTTCATTGGATGTGATTGACAGCAGTGCGAGCCAATGGCTGCGCTCCTTTCAATCAACCAATGAATGAGCCGAGTAGCCCGGCCGAGAAGCCAGCGCGTTCACGGTGCGGGACTTTCGAGGGGTCAGGTAAGTAAATTGGGGGGGGCTGGAGGGCCGCTAATTCTCAGATGTTTTTTCACCTTAAAGGGGTTGAAAACGATTTTTTTCCCCCTAAATATCTTCCTTTCCCTTAGTGCCGTCCTCCTTCACTTACCTCATCCTTCCATTTTGGTTTGTCCTTATTTCTCCTGAGAAATCCTCACTTCCTGTTCTTCTGTCTGTAACTCCACACAGTAATGCAAGGCTTTCTCCCTGGTGCGGAGAAACCCTCTTGAGGGGGCGAGCAGGAGTGTCAGGACACCCACTAACACACAGCTCCTTTCTCTATCTGCAACGTAGAGAGTGTCCTGACTCTCCTGCTCGTTCCCTCAAGAGGCTTTCTCCACACCAGGGAGAAAGCCTTGCATTACTGTGTGGAGTTACAGACAGAAGAACAGGAAGTGAGGATTTCTCAGAAGAAATAAGGCCATTTAAGAGCAAAATGAAAGGATGAGGTAAGTGAAGGAGGACTGCACTGAGGTAAAGGAAGCTATTTAGGGATTTTTTTTTTTTTTACCTTTACAACCCCGTTAACAAACAGTGTTTAGATTCAAAATATCTTCTTCCAGTCACTTAAATTAGAGCTGGAGAACTAGAAGTGATTTGCTCAATTTTGAAAACCAATTACTCCTCAGTGCTTGTAGCTGTCAGTGAGGGTGCATGTTTGCTGACAAAGGGCCAGATTCAGAAAGATCCGTGGATCTTTCTGCTGGCGTAACCTATCCCCGATACGTTACGCCGCTGTAAATATTTGCGCAATTTCTTTATTCAGAAAGAACTTGCGCCATTATTTACGGTGGCGTAACTTATGTGTTGCGGCTTAAGGCCGCGCAATTCAAATGAATGAAGTGGGGACGTGATTCATGTAAATGAATCATGACCCCACGTAATTCACGTTTTTTTTGGACGGCGCATGTGCGAATGCGTGAAATCACGTCGCTTTTCCTCAATGAAAACGTTGTGAACGTAACTAACGTCGAGCTCCATTCCCGAACGATTTACGCAAACGGCGTAACCGACGTACAATTCAAGGCTGTCCCGATGTTCATACTTAACATTGGCTGCGCCTCCTATAGCAGGGGTAACCTTGCGCCGCTCGAACGCTTATGCAAACGACGTAAACTACGCCGCGCCGCCACAAGTACATTCGGGAATCGCCGTAAATAGCTAATTTGCATATTTTTCGCGTAAACCACCACCTATCGGCCAGCGTAAATATGCAATCAAGATACGACGGTGTAAGCGAATTACGCCGCTCGTATCTTAGAAGAAAGGCGGCGTATCTTCTTTTCTGAATAGCGAAAAAAGATACGCCTGCTATTCTTAGTATTTATGCGGCGTATCTCTAGATACGCTGACGTAAATCGTTTCTGAATCTGGCCCAAAATATTTTAACATTTAGACTCCTTTCACACGGAGCGGACCATTTTTCGGTCCGCTCCGTGTGTCCGTCAGCTCAGCGGGGGGTCTCCGCTGAGCTGTCGGGCGGACGGGGCGGTCCCCGCACACTGTGCAGGGACCGCCCCGTCTCTCCTCCGCTCTCCCCTATGGGGAGTCGGATGGAAACGGACCGTCTGTCCGTTTGCATCCGATCCGTTTGGCCGGACGGAAGAAAAATAGGACATTCTTCCGTCCGCAAAAACGGATGCGGATCGAGCGGACGTTAGCGGATGCATCATCCGCTAACGGATCCGCTCCCATAGGGACCCATTACAAGTCCGTAAACGGACTTGTAATGAGCGGACCGTTCGTCCGCTCACGTGAAAGGGGCCTTAGGCTTCCATAGGCTGAGCCCAGTTCTACATTAGGACAGCACTTAAAGGGGTTGTAAAGGTAAAAGTTTTTTCACCTTAATGCATTCTATGCATCAAGGTGAAAAAACATCTGTGGATTAGCGCCCCCCCGAGCCCCCCATTTACCTACCTGGCCTCTCGAAAGTCCTGCGCCGTGAACATGCAGGCCTCTCGGCTCATTTATTGGTTGATTGAAAGCAGAGCATCCATTGGCTCACGCTGCCGTTCATCACATCAATGACGCAGCGCGCCGGGGCCGAGTGATACAGTGAGCGGCTATAGCCGCCGGCTGTATGACTGGAGCACGCCCACAAAAACTAACCACCATGCAAGCTCGCGTGAAGGTGGTTAGTTCTTGCAGGGAGGAGCCGAGACAGCCGCCGAGGGACCCCAGAAGACCAAGTTCGGGACCACTCTGAAAAACGAGCTGCGCAGTGGAGGCAAGTATAGCATGTTTTAGCTTTAGTATTTCGTTAACCAGACAAACCTTTGTGGACTCACCTCTCGGGCACTTGATAGGTCATCATGATAGGGGAAGGTGTACGCTCTATAATAGTCCATATAGAGTCTGCAGCAGCAGCAGCCTTGGGGAAGGACTCCGATTCTGTAGCTTCCTGGCGTTTGTGACCCTTCTTGGAAGTGTCGGAGGACTTACTAGCAGAGGACTTGCTAGCAAAATACTTGCTGCTGTTGCTGCTCCCTTTAGGGTTTTGAAAAAAAAAAAAAAAAGACAAAATAAGATATAATATAAAATAAACACCCATGAAGAGCTACTGTACACAAAATCTGACAACGGCAATTAAAACGCGCTCATCTACGGCCATCAGCTGGTGAAAGTTCAGTTCCTCCTCAGATAAGTATGGGGGAAAAAATAAATAAATATATTTTATAAATACTGTGGGCCAGATTCACGTAGATGGTCGTATTTGTGGGCGGGCGTAACGTATTTGATTTACGTTACGCCGCTGCAAGTTTATCAGGCAAGTGCTTTATTCACAAAGCACTTGCCTGTAAAGTTGCGGCGGCGTAGCGTAAATCACCCGGGCGCAAGCCCGCCTAATTCAAATTAGCCGGGTAGGGGGCGTGGAGCATTTAAATTTAGCACGTTCCCGCGCCGAACGTACTGCGCATGCGCCGTCCGGAAAATATCCCAGGCTACATTGCTCCAAATGACGTCGCAAGGACGTCATTGGTTTCGACTTGAACGTAAATAGCGTCCAGCCCCATTCACGGACGAGTTACAAACAACGTAAAATTTTCAAATCGAGACGCGGGAACGACGGCCATACTTAACATTGAGTACGCCACCTAGGGGGCATGTTTATCTTTACGCCGCGTATCTCTTACGGAAATGGCCAGCGTAAATATTGCACCCTAAGATACGCCGACGTAACTCTTTGTGAATCTGGCGCTGTATATATATATTTATATATCTACTATGGACTCATAGCTAATACACTTTCGCAGGACAACTGTCCCGCTATAGGACAAGAAATTGGAGCGCCATCCAGTGGAATATGGAGGCAGCTTAACAAAAACATAAAAGTACAAATGTTAAAAAAAAATAATCATAAAACAATAATAATCTCCTGTGCTTGTGTCTTTAGACTATAGAAAGGTGGTGCGACCAACTCTTAAGATTTAGGCAAAGCCTGTAGTCTTACAGCCCTCCTCAGAAACTGGAAAAAAAGGAGGGCGCATCGACCTTCTGCATTACCAATGGTCGAATTTTATTAAAAGCATAAAAAACAAATGTTTATACAGTGGAACCTTGGATTACGAGTATAATCCGTTCCAGGAGAATGCTTGTAATCCAAAGTACTCGCATATCAAAGCGAGTTTCCCCATTGAAGTCAATGGAAACGTAAATAATTTGTTCTGCATTGACTTCAATGGCATGCAATACCGCATGCGGCCAGAGGTGGGGGGGGGGCGCTGGAGAGTCTCAGAAACGTCTGTAAAGTCCCGTTCCTGAGCCGTTCCGAGGTCAACTGAGCTGTCCTCTGGCTTTTCCCTGCATTTCCGAACGGCTGCGACCTCGGGCCAAATGCGATACTGCACACTGCTTTGGCCTGAATCCTGCTCATTTCACGAAACAACACTCGCAAACTGAGTTGTGATTTTTTTAAATACACATCGCTCGTATTGGGAAATGCTTGTTAACCGCATTATTCGCAATCCGAGGTTCCACTGTACTCACAAACGAGCATGTATAAGAGGCTTGTCAATTGGTCAGACTGTGTCTCTTGACACCTGTACATCGGACGTCATGTTGACGGGGATCAGACGATATCCCAAATGGCTGACGCGTTTCAAGGGCGTACCCTTTTCTTCAGAGCCTAGACACGTTTCAAGGGCGTACCCTTTTCTTCAGAGCCTAGACGCGTTTCAAGGCCGTACCCTTTTCTTCAGAGCCTAGATGCGTTTCAAGGGCGTACCCTTTTCTTCAGAGCCTAGACGCGCTTCAAAGGCATACCCTTTTCTTCAGATCCTAGAAGCGTTTCAAGGGCATACCCTTTTCTTCAGAGCCTAGACGCGTTTCAAGAGCATACCCTTTTCTTCAGAGTCTAGACGTGTTTCAAAGGCGTACCCTTTTCTTCAGAGCCTAGACGCGTTTCAAGGGTGTACCCTTTTCTTCAGAGCCTAGACGCGTTTCAAGGGCATACCCTTTTCTTCAGAGCCTAGACGCGCTTCAAAGGCGTACCCTTTTCTTCAGAGCCTAGACGCGTTTCAAGGGTGTACCCTTTTCTTCAGAGCCTAGACGCGTTTCAAGGGCGTACCCTTTTCTTCAGAGCCTAGACGCGCTTCAAAGGCGTACCCTTTTCTTCAGAGCCTAGACGCGTTTCAAGGGTGTACCCTTTTCTTCAAAGCCTAGACGCGCTTCAAGGGCGTACCCTTTTCTTCAAAGCCTAGACGCGCTTCAAAGGCGTACCCTTTTCTTCAGAGCCTAGACGCGTTTCAAGGGCATACCCTTTTCTTCAGAGCCTAGACGCGCTTCAAAGGCGTATCCTTTTCTTCAGAGCCTAGACGCGTTTCAAGGGCATACCCTTTTCTTCAGAGCCTAGACGCGTTTCAATGGCATACCCTTTTCTTCAGAGCCTAGACGCGTTTCAGGGGCGTACCCTTTTCTTCAGAGCCTAGACGCGTTTTAAGGGCATACCCTTTTCTTCAGAGCCTAGACGCGTTTCAAAGGCGTACCCTTTTCTTCAGAGCCTAGACGCCCAACATCAGGTCCGATGTACAGGTGTCTAGAGACGCAGTCTGACCAATTAAATGAGCGGCATCTGATTGGGTGCTATAGGCAACACAGACACTTTCCTTAGTCCAGTTATTATACATGAGGTCCGGTGTATTGCGGAGTCCATTGTTTGAGCATGGGTAGACTAGGATAATGGATACTTACTATGGCAAAACTATTATTTAGGTGACCAAGGAAAGGAAAATGTCCAAGGGAATCATTACCTATGCCACTTCCTGAAGTCCTGTTTGAGGTAGAACCGTTGGAACCAATCCCCAAGGAGCTGGAATTGGCGGATCCGCTTGCTGAAGCCGCTGACCCAGTACCAGACTGGGAATCCTCTTGTAGCAAGAGATCAAAAAGTTCACTAGAAGCAGAGTGGCTGTCATTGTTGCCGCTGTCCTCCGCTGCGTCCGTCTGTAGAAAGAGACACAGAGCAGATTTGTGGTAAGTTTATTCTCTTTATTAGCTTCTTCTTAGAGAAAGAACTAAGACTGGGACAACCAAATAGATTTTTAGTAGATCAATAATGCATTACAATTTTACTGAACCCCTTCGATTTTAGTCGATTAAAATGTACTTGAGATTTTAGTAGACTAAAACACACACAAAAAAAAATTCAGATGACTAAAATACAACTAAAACTAGAATGGCGTTTTAGTCAAAAGATGATGGCTAAAACTAAATCAAAACTTGACGTCAAAATGAACACTGTTGTTACATGGTGACAAAGCTCTATCCCTGTCTCCTAATGGAGCTCCTGTATTGTCACATGGACCGTCGATAAAGACTACAAGTGGCCATTTTTACACACAAAATACAAGCATGGTCCACATCAAGAAACCCACTGAGAAATGCCTTCCAGCCATGACTGAAGTGCATGTAGACAGAAAGGGGCTGCAAAGGGGGCGCAGGAGCTCAGGCGCATTGGGATGCAAGAAAACAAACAAACAAACAAGTGAAGAGCATTTTACTGCTACATTAGTCCTTTGATATCACTTCCTTTGGTCATCAATTACAAAGCCAACCCTAAACCATTATTAAAAGGACAAAACATAACTCACGCATTTGATATCCGACTGGTTCTCTGCGTTGGCTCCCTCTTGAGGCTCTGCCGGTTTCGGTAATTCTTCCTGAAGAAGGACCAATTGCAGTGGAGAGCTGCTTCTAGAGTGACTGAAGAGGTGTGGATCTTCAATTTGTGCTTCCTGCTGTCCCTCAGCAGACATGGGGGACGAGGCTCGAGAAGTTGGGTCCACAAAGTCTGTAGGGATCTGGGACGGAAAATTCTGAGGGGCGGTGGGCATTCCAGTGTAAGGATAAGCTGGTGGGCAGGGGTACTGGGAAGGGAAGAAAGGCTGAGGCATCTGTGGGTTCATGTGTGGATTCATGGTTGGGTTCATGTGTGGATTCATGGTTGGGTTCATGTGTGGATTCATGGTTGGGTTCAAGGGTGGATTCATAGTTGGGTACATGTTGTAGTTAGGGAGGAAAACGGCCATGAGGGTACCCATGTACGGGGTGGGGAATCCTGGGAAGGTCTGCATGTTGTAGGAAATGTTGGATTGCGGTATGGACTCCGGGGTCACGGATGAGTTGGTACAGTCTCCTGCCACCGTGGTAGTCATCTGCGGAAAGCCCGGCATAGAATAGGCTGGCTGGATTGGGATCATCACAGGAGGAGGAAAAGCCATATTTGAAGGGCTTGGATGGGAAACTTCGGATGGTGACCAAGACTGCGGCAAAGGACCTGGCCTCCTCGGCCGTGGCGGCAGATTGGGATGAGAACCATTACTGTCCGAAGATTCCATGGGTTTCTGCCGTTTGTGCTTACCCTGTTTTTTACCTTTCTTCCAAGCAGCTGGAGAGGTCTGCGGAGAAGAGTGTTCACCTGCATAGATAAAACAACATCCAATCAAAATACTTTCCAAAAAAAAGTCGACAGTGGCCTAAAGCCATCCAAATCTCCATTTCATTTTAGAGTGTGCAAGGTACTGGATAGCATAAAGCATTATGTTGTGAAAGCCCAATTGAATTTTCACTTGAAAAATCAACCAAATACATTCCTGGTGCATCAAAACAATAGATGTGCAAAGTTTTAAAGCAGCCGCAGCCTAAGTAGAAAAGCCCATCCCTTGCCAGTGTTTAATCAGATATGGCGACCCGTCAGAATTGATAATGGAAGTGACGTTTCATCACCGCCATCTTGCTACACCCCGCACTCCTCCATTGTAAGGATACTCTGAGAAGAGGGAAAGTGGACATCTTGTTACACCCACCGGACTTCTTAGGCCCCGTAGACACGACCGAGTTTCTCAGCAGAATCCAGCGAGAACCTCGATGGGAGACATATTCTGCCGAGAAAAACGGTCGTGTGTACACTTTTCGCCGATCATCCCGTCGGGAAGCTCGTCGAGCCAAAAAGAGAGCATGCTCTCTAATTCCTTGTTGTTCTATGGGGAAATTTGGCTCGACGAGCTTTTCGACAGCTGAATGGGAACCTCGACGGGCGGAACGATGAGTTTAGCCCGACGAGTTTCTCGGTCGTGTGTACGCCGCCTGACTGTTATGATGTTGAATTTTACAGCAGCAAGCCTGCTCATCTCACAGGTTTGCCAATCTGACAGAAGTTTTAAAATCAGCATCTAACCAGTCAGACGGACTTCTAAGCACTGTATTTCACTATATAAACTCACTTTCCTGTTAAAAAGAAGTGTACAATGGAAAACTCTGGTGGGTGTAACAAGATGTCCACTTTCCCCCTTCTCAGAGTATCCATACTATGGAGGAGTGTGGGGTGTAGCAAGATGGCGGCGACGATAAACAACATAGAAGAATACGTATCGGCAGAAACTGAGAAAAAAAATATATATATATCTTTTTTGGGGATATTTATAATAGAAAAAGGTAAAAAATATTGCATTTTTTTCAAAATTGTTGCACTTTTTTTTTTATAGCGCAAAAAATAAAAACCGCAGAGGTGATCAAATACTACCAAAAGAAAGCTCTATTTGTGGAAAAAAAAAAAGACGCCAATTTTGTTTAAGAGCCACGTCGCACGACCGTGCAATTGTCAGTTAAAGGGACGCAGTGCCGAATCGCAATAAGAGGCCTGGTCCTTAACCTGCATAATGGTCCGGGGATTAAGAAAAACAAGAAAACAAAACAAAGGAAGACACCTGATGATCAGCTGTTATTATGTGCAAAGGCATGAAGTGAACATGTGATGGGAATGGTAGAGGTCCAGATTTTGATGGCGACAAATACCTTGTTCATGGGAGCATGCCTTGCTGCGGCTGTCCTGTTGCAGATAACTGCTGTACGGAGACTGCAGGATCCTCTGCCGGAACTGGACCACGTAATTCTGCTCCTCTTTCTGTGTGTGAGCAGAAAGAACTTCCTTCGTCAGCCCAACCTGCCTAAACTCCTCCGGTGTCACTGTGGAACCGGCCGCTTGTGAAGACCTCATCTCAATCTGCTCGCTGCCACCAGTGGCATCTTCTATGGCCGTCACCTCTGAATACACAATACACCACAAAAACTTACACAGCAGTAAAAAACTGAGCAAAAATAGTCAATAAATACAGTACATTGGCATAAAGACAAATCAAGACATTTTTTCTAATTCTAAAACTGTCCTAAATTCTATTTATGCTAAAAAAATTAATGAAAAACACAAAATCAAAATATCAGAGAGGCAAATATAAGTGTCCCTCTCGCCAAATTAGTTTCCTTTATTTGAACAGTGTAGGGAATATTTTGAACCTCTGTCGGTTTTTGTTTTCGGTCTGTGGCCCCGTACAGGAGATTTTCCCTGACTTCCTGTCCTGCTGGATGTCACCAGGGCAGGAAATAAGGAAGAAACCTCTAAAAGGGATACAATGGCAATAAAAACGTATTAAATCGAGTGGCTACTTGTGTTCGCATTATGACCCCATCAGAATTTCCCTGTATTTCCTGACTCCGTGACTGTGGTGTCACCAGGACAGGAAGTGAACACGTAACAAAAAAATATAAAAGTAAAAACAACAACACAACCTTTGCAGAGGTTCTAAGCATTCCCTACTATATAGTCAAATAAAAGAAAAACATTTTGGCTAGAGATATACTTAATAAAATGTAGGGGCCTTGTGTATAGTAACTCAGAAAATCCCCTTGTTTTACCGACCAGTCAAGGAAAAAAAATATTGTTTTCCTGACTAGGGGAAGAATCTGACTGGTTACAAAAAGCAAACATTTGCACTCTCCTTGAGAATGTTTTTTCTTACATAAGCTAATAGAATGATGGTGGTAGAAAAACAAAAAAAATTACTTCTAGGTTAAAAATGTGAAGAGAAAAAAAAATAATAATAATAATTCAGATGGCCAGTTTGCATCCAAATCTGAGGTAATAAAAAATGCAACTAAAGCAACATACAATATGACCGTTGTATTGTAATAAGAATTTATTTTGCAAAATAATTTTGTTAAACTAGTAAAAAAAAAAAAAATATGCATATTTTCAACACTGTAGTCAAAGATCCAACTAAGATTTTTAAAAGTATTGGACCCTAAAATGCAACAGTGTCTTGCAAAGACTTACAAAATAAGTTATTCAAGTAGTCGTAGCTCATTTGCATGAATATTAGCAGACAAAAAAAAGTAGAGAATAAAAAAAAAAAAAACAGAAGAAGACGCTAGTTGTAGCTTTGTAGCTGTTGCCTTCTTTTGTGGAAAATCATTCAAAATGAAGAATTGAAAAAAAAAAAAATACTTCCAACTTGGTCAAATGTCTGATTTTTGGTTCTACTGATGAAATTGTACGTCATAGGCTCCCCGTACAGAGCTGACACATCAGAGCCACCAGCATGAGATGAAAAAGACCTTCCTCCTCTACCTAGAGTAATCTCTTTCCACTATATACTTCAGTAGCCGACGATGCGCTGGTATGTGCTCAGAAGAGCCAGCGAGCATTTGAGTGCAGAATGCTGCACAGCGGACTCGGAATCAGCATTCCCATTTGTGGCAACTAGACTGCAATGGAGATAATAAGTTCTAGGTAGTGACTGGCTGACAAAACTACACTAAGCACTAGTTTAATGGGGAGAGGGAGGTGGGATAGAAGGAGAGACGGCAGGAGGTGAGACGGCCGGAGTAGGAGGGAAGAAGGAGAGGGCAGAGTAGGAGGGAAGAAGGAGAGGCAGCGTAGGAAGGAAGAAGGAGAGACGGGCGTAGGAGGGAAGAAGGAGAGACGGGCGTAGGAGGGAAGAAGGAGAGGGCAGAGTAGGAGGGAAGAAGGAGAGGCGGCGTAGGAGGGAAGAAGGAGAGACGGGCGTAGGAGGGAAGAAGGAGAGACGGGCGTAGGAGGGAAGAAGGAGAGACGGGCGTAGGAGGGAGGAAGGAGAGACAGGGTCTAGGAGGGAGTAAGGAGAGACAGGGTCTAGGAGGGAGGAAGGAGAGACGGGCGTAGGAGGGAAGAAAGAGAGACGGGCGTAGGAGGGAGGAAGGAGAGACGAGCGTAGGAGGGAGGAAGGAGAGACGAGCGTAGGAGGGAGGAAGGAGAGACGAGCGTAGGAGGGAGGAAGGAGAGACGGGCGTAGGAGGGAGGAAGGAGAGACGGGCGTAGGAGGGAAGAAGGAGAGACGGGCGTAGGAGGGAAGAAGGAGAGACGGGCGTAGGAGGGAAGAAGGAGAGACGGGCGTAGGAGGGAAGAAGGAGAGACGGGCGTAGGAGGGAAGAAGGAGAGACGGGCGTAGGAGGGAAGAAGGAGAGACAGGGCGTAGGAGGGAGGAAGGAGAGACAGGGCGTAAGAGGGAAGAAGGAGAGACGGGCGTAGGAGGGAAGAAGGAGAGACGGGCGTAGGAGGGAAGAAGGAGAGACAGGGCGTAGGAGGGAGGAAGGAGAGACAGGGCGTAGGAGGGAAGAAGGAGAGACGGGCGTAGGAGGGAAGAAGGAGAGACGGGCGTAGGAGGGAAGAAGGAGAGACGGGCGTAGGAGGGAAGAAGGAGAGACGGGCGTAGGAGGGAAGAAGGAGAGACGGGCGTAGGAGGGAAGAAGGAGAGACGGGCGTAGGAGGGAGGAAGGAGAGACAGGGCGTAGGAGGGAAGAAGGAGAGACGGGCCTATGAGGGAAGGAGGAGAGAATACATAGGAGGGAAGGAGGAGAGAATACATAGGAGGGAAGAACGAGAAAAAGGGGAAAAGTGGAAAAGAAAAGGCGAAAGGGAAGGAAAGAGGACGAAAGGAGAGTCGATAAAGGAGGAAAGAAAGAGAAGACTAAGGAAGGAAGATGGAAAAATAGGAGGAGGGAAGAAGAGAAAGCAAGGAAGGAAAGTAATTATGAAAGGGGGGGGGAATCAGAGAAGATGGAAAATAAAACCTACGTTGAACTTACCAGTATTTCCAAGAATCTTCCAAGACAGCTTACTTGAGTGATGTTTGGCTCTGTCCTCTACAGGAAAAACAAATTGGAGAGTTTAAAGTGCCCCTCCCTTGTATCTCAGTTGTTTTGAAGATAAAGAGACCTCATGAATGTGCACAGGATGAAAAAAAAAAAAAAAAAAGAACACCATCTTTCGAAAAAAAAACACTAAAAACGTGAGATCTGCACCTACAAGAAACACAACTGAGGGTAGGAATATAGATGCTGTCCTGGAAGATTCATGGAAATACCATTACTGGTAAGTCTGACAGAGGTTTCCCCCCCCTAATCTTCCAGGGCAGCTTACTTGAGCAGAGAAGCAATATTCCATACCTTAGGAGGGGGACCACAGCCTGCAAAATATTCCTTCCAAAAGGAGAGATCCTGGCTGGAGGGCACCTGGACTCTATAGTGCATGAGAGGAAAACCACACTGCCACCTTGGATTATTCTGGAAGGTGCTGCTCTTTCAGCCCATAATGTGGCAAGTGACCTAGTAGGGTGAGCTCTAATATTTGTAGGAGGTCCTTGACCTGAAAATCTGTATGCCCAAAGAATTGGTCTCTAATACATCTGGCAATGGAACTCTTGGATGCTTTTGAACCCCTCCTGAATGCGCTAAAAAGATTGACCGAGAGGAATTCCTACATTTCCATGTCACCTTCAGATAAAGAAGCAAACATCTTCTTACATCAAAAAAGTCAAACCTTTCTTCCTCATTTTTAGGAGAGTTGCAAAACATGGCAAAACTATGTGAAAAACCATAGAAAGCTCAGGCAAGTATTAGACATCTGTCTTTCAAGATCTTCATAAAAGGGATCCTTGCTAGAGAGGGATACTAATGCCGCGTACACAAGATCGAAATTTCCGACAAGAAAAGTCAGATTTGAGCTTTTGGTCTGAAATTCCGATCGTGTGTAGGCTCCATCGGTCTTTTTCTGTCGGAATTTCCGACAACAAAAATTTGAGAGCTGGTTCTCAATTTTTCCCGACAAGAAAAGTTCTTGTCGGAAATTCCGATTGTCTGTATGCAATTCCAACGCACAAAAATCCTACGCATGCTAGGAATCAATTTGACGCATGTTCTGAATCATTGAACTTAATTTTCAATGTCTTGTACGTCACCGCGTTCTTGACGTTTGGGATTTCCGACAACATTTGTGTCACTGTGTGTATGCAACACAAGCTTGAGCCAACATTCCGTCGAAATTAAAAAAACACGGTTTTGTTGTCGGAAATTCCGATCGTGCGTATGCGGCATAAAACATCTGGCTTAATAACCATGTCTTCCAAGATCTTTGGACCCTTGCTAGAGAGAGATTCTAAGTCAGAAATCCTTCTTCCTAAAGTGACAGCCAATAAGAAGGTAATGTTGAGCGTAGCGCACTTCAAATTAGCCTCTCCTAATGCCGCGTACACACGATCATTTTTTGTGATGAAAAAAAACGACGTTTTCTGTGAAGTAAAAAACGAGGTTACGTTCACCACTCTTTTCCATTGAAGCTCGCTTCATAACTAGATTCTGGGCATGCGCGGGTTGAAAAACGTCGTTTTAAACGACGTTTTTGCTACACGCGGTGACTTTTTGTGAAACAAAAAACGACGTTTTGAAAAACGACACAAAAAATTCAAGCATGTTGGAATTTTTTTTGGGTCGTTTTTTTGAAGACAAAAAACGACGTTCTGCCCACACACGATCAATTTAAATGACGTTTTAAAAAACAACGTTTTTTTTCATCGCAACAAAAACGACCGTGTGTACGCGGCATTAGGGTTCAAAAGGTTCCTTGGTAAGGGCATTGAGAACTCAAGATACAGTAGCTCACAAAAATGAGTACACCCCTCACATTTTTGTAAATATTTTCTTCTATCTCTTCATGTGACAACACTGAAGAAATGACACTTTGCTACAATGTTGTGTAGTGAGTGTACAGCTTGTATAACGGTGTAAATTTGCTGTCCCCTCAAAATAACTCAACATACAGAAATTAATCTCTTAACCACTGGCAACAAAAATTTGTGAAAATGTCCAAATTGGGGCCAATTGTAATTTTCCCTCCCCGGTGTGGAACTGCGAAAAACTCTTTTCTACGCCACTCTGAAGAAAGTCCAACATGCAAGGAAAATTAAAGGAATCAGTGCCCCTCTTTCTTTGCCATGCTTCAAAGGTTTTACAAACTTTACCATACATTTTCCTAGTGACCAGTTTATGGTTTCCAAGAATGGTGTCAATTACCTTGTCCTAACAGCCTTTTAGCTAAAGGATGCGTCATTCAGCCTCCAAGCCATCAAATGAAAAATTTGAGAGTTTGGATGTCAAACCGTTCCGTGAACCAGGAGAGCCACTTTAACTGGTAGTGTCCAGGGAGGAGCCATCAACAGCGCTTTTTAGGGCTGAGTACCGACTTCTCCTGGGCCAATATTAGGCTTATATTTGCTCAATCTTATAAAATCTTTCCGATTACCAGTGGCAACAAAGCAAAAAGCGGGAAGGCATACGCTAAGCTGAACGTCCATGGAAATGTTACGCATTCATCCCTAGAGCCTCCATTTCCCCTTCCAGAGAAAAGAAGCCTGCAACTTTCCAATTCTGTCTGGATGCAAATAGATCTAGAACAGGAACCCCCCACTTTAGGACGATTTCCCCGACGACCTCCACGTACAGTTCCCAATTGCCACCAGTGCCACCCCGTTTGTTAAGATATTAGAAATGGTCTGAAGACCAAAACCTCCGTCGCTCAGATTTTTGGTTCCAACACCTCTAGTGCTCTTCCTACTGCTAAGAGTTCTCTGAAATTGGACGACTGAGCTGCTTCTTTCCGTTGCCAACTCCCCTGAGCATGCCAGTCTTCTGAGTGGGCACCCCAAACCCAAAGACTGGCATTGGTAGTAACTTTTATTGTCAGGAACTGGACCCAAGGTCACTGTCTTTTGAAGTTGAGGATGTTCCCACCAGGATAGATCCAGAGAATTTCCACCTGGGATGGGAATCATCAGATTTCTTGGAACTTTTCTTGCGGTTCCAGGACCTGAGAAGAAAAGCCTGAAAGGGTCTGGAGTGCAACTGAGCCCACGGTATCTCTGGGATAGCTGCCCTGTCATTAGAACCTGGAGTATGAATGCCTAATGGAATAATCTGAAGGTCTGAACTGAGAAAATAAGTTTTCTCATTTTTTTCTGCAGTCAACAAAAAAGATTTCTCACTGTATAAATATATTCCATGATAAACTTTATGGGATTATGCCGAGCAGACAACTATCCTATAACTATCTGCCTCTGAGGAGAACCCTTGGAACTGCTCTCTCATGATCCAAGTCGGCCTGTTGAGTTCTAAGCTCTGATGACCTTTCTTTGATTGGAGGGTCATACCCTGTCGGTAAGCTGGCACTTTTTCCAGAAGAGGTGCCGGCTTCACAGAATATACCATTTTGAGGGTGATGGATTCTCATCACATATATAGGATTACATGAACACTTAAGAAAGGACTTTCCTTTTTGCATGTGGACTTTTTTGCATTCTTAATTAACTTTTTGGAGGATATTATAGTTTTGGTATTTTCACTGTATATTATTGTGTTTGTATCTTAGCAGTGCGACTCTTTATATGAAAATTAGAAGTGGAAAGGCCTAATCCTGACAGAAAGATACTAAAGGATTAAAAGAGGAAACCATCTCCTTCATGGAGGACATAAAATCTTTTATGCTCGCAACAGACTCAGAGCCTGTTACATGTGAGATACGGCTATCGCACAATAGTTTGCGATCGGTGTCAGGGTAGCTTAGTTCTGCAATTTCCACATCTTTTATTAATGGGCTTGTCATACATACAACCACATGTGCACAATCCTGTACCCTCAGTTGTTAGTTTGCAAACAAATCACCATTTCCAGTTTGTCAAAAACAAACTCAGCGACCTTTCCACCCTTACCCAGAGCTAGACTGCCGAGTCATACATACATACCTTGGAAGCTGCAGGATTGGAGGTGGATGCGTCCGCTGGTCTTGCTTGTGGGGGAGTCCCATCCCTTCCAGGGGTCCCATTGGCATCCACAGCCCCTAAAACCCTTTTACGGCAAGCTGCCCAATTTAGTTGCAACCTTGCAGAATTGCACTGCCACTAAGACCTGAAGTGGACAGTAGCAAGGCCAGAACCTAAAACCCCCCCTGGTCCTGTAGCAGTGGTCGCCCATTCTGAAAGCACCTTGTTCCTGGGTCTGTGGCTGAGAATAGGAATCCTTGCGACAAAGTGCGTCATCGATGCCATTTTGGTACGCCCAAAGCTACAGGATGCCCAGAATGTGTCCCACCCCAATGCCATCCTAGGACTCCCGGGACACCTACTCCAAGAAACACCCCCGACGTCTGAACTGACAGATGAGATGCAGTAGTCACCTCTATCCCATATTGAGGCGAGTACAATATCAAAATAATGGGGGGGACCCTTGTGACACCAGCAGACAAGATGGGCACACCTGGCCTGAGCCGTGAAAAAAAGCCACAAGTTATCAGAACCAGGGTAACAAAAACAAAACATTGTGTTGTGCACATATAGAGAGCCTGGAAAGAGAAAACAACTGAGGTACAAGAGAGAGGAGGGGCATTTTAAACTCTCTCTGCTTTGAGCTTCCTGCAGAGGGCAGAGCCAATCATCTCTCAAGTAAGCTGTTCTGGAAGATAAGGGAGGAAAAACAGTTAAGAAAAAAGGAAACAATGAAAAATAAAAAGGACAGAAAAAGATCAGTTGACAGAACAAGCTGGCTGGCATATGTTATCATCAGGAAAAATAAAAAAAGATAAGCCGATGAATCCTCCAAGATATGGAAAGATGAGAAGTACCTGACTCGGGCTGTGGAACATGCACAATGGTACTGCTGTAGCTACACTGGCTGGTGACGGACACAACGCTCATGGCCTTGATGGACAGTGTGAGATCGGTCAGCGGAGCTCCCACCACGGCGGCTGTTGTCTGAGCGTCGGTTGTAACCATGGACTCCGCTGATAACTGGCTGGTAGGCGCCGCTAGCTCAGGAACATCTTGCAACGATACAAGAAATTCGAGGACAGTTTTGAAGTGGATATTATCAAAAGGTTTCTTAAAAAGTTCAAATTAATCAACTCCATAGAGAATTGGTCTACCAGAAAAGTCTCTGCAAAACTGTAAAAGTAACGAGTGGTCACAGTAAACTTTGCAAAATATAAAAAAAATGATCCATTCCTGGAGCAATGTCAATGAAAACCTTGCCTTTGTATCTGCACAACATCTTTCATAAAGTGACTCTACTTGTTCTGAGGATTCCACTGCAGTGTAATGGATTACCTAGCACAGGAAAAATACATTTCTACGTTGCTCCTCAGTTCCAAGCTAATGTGGTGTCAGTCTACCCAACAACATTTTTTTTTAGTTCCGGGTGGACGCAGGTTTATTTATCCACTGACGTCTTAGAAATGTTTCAAGCTCCACCCACAAACACAACAACAAGGGTCTAAAACGTTGCATGTTGGAGAAGGTGAGACTTTTTTGGACTTTGTGATGTTCCATGGTGGAGTTGGAAGCCCCTGACAGACATATTTAACCACTTCAGGTCGGCGCTATCGTCAAAAGACGTCTGCAGCGCCGACCTGAGGTGCCAGGTGGACGTCTTTGGACGGCTTTTGTTTGCATTACCCGGGCGCGCAGCGGGTAAAACACTGTGCCGTCGCATCGCTGGGAAGTCGATGCGTGTGCCTGGCGGCCGCGATGTCCGCGGGTACACATGATCGGCAGTCCCAGCAGGAACGTGGAGCTCTGTGTGTAAACGCAGAGCTCCACGTGCTGTCAGGGAGAGAGGAGACCGATCTGTGTCCCTTGTATATAGGGACACAGTGTCGGTCACCCCCCTCCCGCCACACAGTTAGAACACACCCAGGGAATACATTTAACCCCTTCCTCACCCCCTAGTGTTAACCCCTTCCCTGCCAGTCACATTTATACAGTAATTAGTGCATTTTTATAGCACTGATCGCTGTATAAATGTGAATGGTCCCAAAATTGTGTCAAAAGTGTCCGATATGTCCGCCGCAATATCGCAGGCCTGACAAAAAAAAATAAAAAATCGCAGAGATTCACTCTCACAAATTTGTCCTGGAGAATTTGGTCACTGGGAAAGAAAGAATTTTCACACTGTCACCAGGATTGGAGGTAAGGGGTAGATCTAGAGATGTTACATTTCGGGATATTTTTAAGCCATTTATATATAAAAATTGCATGGGGTAGTCTTACAAATTGAAAGTCATTTGTGGCAATATGAAATGCAGTGTATATAAAAAGTACAACGTATCCAGTAAATTAACTAAACTTGTTTTTTATAATTGTATATATTTTTTTTTAATTAAAAAATGTAACAACAAGGACTGTATATTTTCACCTATACGTGAGAACGACCCCCTCCCCCCACACACACTTTTCCCTCATAATAATTTATAAGCTTCCTGCCAACATGCATTTTCAGTTATTGACAATGATGATCCAGAAGCACATTTTGCTCTATGAAGAGCCTGAGGAATGTTCTCCAGATTTTCAGGTGACATTTTATCTATCAATGAAGGGATTGTGTCTTTTTGGGAGGCAGTGTAACACTTCCTTACTTGAAGATGCTGCTAGTGAAGAAACACTTTGGGGTTGCGTTACTAAAAGGCAAACAAGTCTATGCACAGCAAGTGCAGTTGTTCTAGATCAGTGGTTCTCAACCTGGGGTCAGGACCCCCTGGGGGGTCGAATGATGATTTGCCAGGGGTCACCGAATCCTGGGCTGTTCCTGAAGCCCGCACCACTCTCCCAGCCTTTTTGCGGTCACCCTGCAGAACTATCCCTGGATCCTGTGGCCACCCAGCTGGGCTGTTCCTGGAACCCGCAGCCGTCTACTCAGCCTCTTCGCAGGCGCCCATTCATTTCACGGTATGGCTGGGGGCAAAGACTAGAGGTCAGCTGACTGGTGAGGAAAGTGAAGTGGGAGGGGCTGGAGGAGACCCTATCTTCTGCTTTCGGCATAGTTGTCACTGCTACGAGACACCACAAAGTCGGAGACACGGCGAGTAACACTACCTGTGATTACCGTGATCGTTAGGGGTCCCCACAACTTGGGAAATGTTATCAAGGGGTCACAGCACTAGAAGGTTCAGAACCACTGTTCTAGATCTTTCATTATGGTCCTCATCATTTTATTCAATCGTTTTTTTTTTTTTGTATTGTTAGGGCAGCTCTGGCATTCCAGGATGTGTTTTTTCATCCCTGTAGCATTTGGAAAAGAATATTTCTTCTCAAAATATTTGCAAATTACAGCTTTCTTCTTAACAGAAATTGCACCGTGGAAAGGGTTACAAACTCTAGATCAGCTTTTTTCAACCAGGGTGCCCAGGCAGAATGCCTAAAAATTTTAAAAATTGTATACAAGCTGGCAGGTGAATCATTTTAGTTACACAAAGCCAAGGGTTTTAATTATTACACTATTATGACATTTCGGACACTGGCATCCCACCAACCAACGACATCAGTTATTAAAGGGGTTGTAAAGGTTCGTGTTTCTTCACCTTGCATTAAGGTGAAAAAAAACACCTGGCAATGACAGCCCCCCCCCCCCCCTGTACTTACCTGAGCCCCTTCACCTGCTCGTACGCTTCTCCGCGGAGTCTCTGTGTCAATTGGATAAATTGATAGCAACGCAGCCATTGGCTCGTGCTGCTGTCAATCAAATCCAATGACGTGGCCGCCAGGGATGGGACCAAAACATACACTTTGGGCCAGATCCACAAACAATTACCGCCGCCGTAATTTCAAATCTACGCCGGCGTATCATTGTTTTGTATCCACAAAACAAGATACGCCGGTTTTCTGCGTAGATACGCCGTCCTACGCCGTCGTCCTAAAGTGTCCTATTTACGCTGGACGCTAGGGGCGCTTCCGCGTCGAACATGCAAATGAGGTAGATACGCCGATTCACGAACCTACGTACACCCGGCGCAGTGTTTTCTTACGTCGTTTGCGTAAAGTTACCCCTGCTGTATAGAGGCATACGCAATGTTAAGTATGGATGTCGGGCCAGCGTCGATTTTTCCGTCGTTCACGTCGTTTGCGTAACCCGTTCGCGAATAGGGAATTGCGTAAGTTACGTTCACGTCGTTTTCATTGACGTCCACGGCTGGCGCATACGCAGTTCAAAAAATACGTCGTTTGCGTCGGGTCATTGATAATTTTAATAAAACACGCCCACCTCTTGTTCATTTAAATTACACCCGCGAACGCCGGCCAATTTACGCTACGCCTTAAGTTACAGCGGCGTAGTGTAACTAAGATAGGCTACGCCAGCGGGAGATCTTTGTGGATCTGGCCCTCTGTACGCAGAGTGTATGAGACGGGAGCACGCCCACAAGGTACGGGTTAGGGGGGAGAGCTTCCTGAGGGGCTTAGCAATTGCGAGGATGAGCCGAGAGGGACCCCAGAAGAGGACGGTCGGGGTCACTCTGTGCAAAGTGAACTGCACAGTGGAGGCAAGTATGACATGTTTGTTATTTTAAAAAAAATGAAGCTTTACAACCCCTTTAAGGAAGATGTCTGTTGCCTCCACAGCATCCTTGTTTGACCCTCCCCCTTGCCTCTCTCTCTCCTCCGCTAGGAGAGAAATTGAGGGAGAAGAGAAACATTGGAATACTAGTCAGTACCAGTGTGCAAAAAAAAAAAAGAGTATTTGCTTTGGAAAAATAAATCACCTGTAAAGTTGGGTGTCCTATGTGTGGATATTGCTGCCTTTTGTAAAACTGTTAAAATATTTTTTTTTTTTACATTTTAGAATGGGGTACCTCAAGACTGTCCATATTTTTAGAGGGTGCCTTGAATGAAAAAAAGGTTGAGAAACACTGAGCTAGATAGATGTTGGTCTCGGCATTTTACTGAGAGGAGGAGAAAAAATAAATAAAAAATTTGTAGATTATAGGTGAACATTATGCTGTGATGGTGGAGAAGATTCATAGGAATCATTTAAAAGGTTATAAAAATAAAAACGAATCTGACAAATTTACCCCTTACCTGTCAATTCGCCTGAGAGGTAAGAAACGATCATCTATTGCAGGGATATGCAATTAGCAGACCTCCGGCTGTTGCAAAACTACAAGTCCCATGAGGCATAGAAAGACTACGACAGCCACAAGCATAAGACCCAAAGGCAGAGGCATGATGGGACTGGAGGTCCGCTAATTGCATATCCCTGATTTATTGTGTCCTCACACTCAACCAACTGTAGGAGGTACACCAGATTGTGCCCACAAGCAAACTAAAAAACATTAGCCTTTCCCCTGCACTGCCCCCTAGTGGCACATTGCTCTGGTTTGAGAATTGCAGTGATAAGTAGTGTTACTTGAACTGTATTCCAGGATGTGCTTATCTTCTGCTGAGAGAACTTACAAAACTGTAAGACTACACGTTATATAGTTTGAATGCCTTGACATACTGAATATTACTTATCATTGTAAAATAACATATTCCACACTTTAAAAAAAAAAACAACATGGGGGGAAAAAAAATTCTCCCAATTTTTCATTTTTTTTTCCAGGCCTTCCCATCTCTAGGTATATCTTTCAGTAAGGACATCTATTAGAAGACCTTGTTTTTGGAGAGCTCTCTTCTTATTTGCTGATGTGTCTGCAGGACTGTAAATAAAAGGAAACCTCCCTATTGGGACAGAGACAGCAATGAAAACACAGATGACAGAAGTTTTTAACAACTCTCTAGTCCAGGGGTCTCAAACTGGCGGCCCTCCGTCTGTTGCAAAACTACAAGTCCCATAAGGCATTGCAGGGCTGACAGTTACAAGCATGACTCCCAAAAGCCAGAGGCATGATGGGACTTGTAGTTTTTGCAACAGCTGGAGGGCCACCAATTTGAGACCCCTGCACTAGTCTATCCAAAACTTAAAAAAATAAAAAATAGATTTCCTGTGTTACATCAGCAAAATTGTCCCTGTCCATTTCTACAAGTAGTGTAGTCATGAAAGGTGTCAGATAAATGAGATTTCTGAGATCTTTCAGCCTAATAACACAAACTTCATACAAGACATTATTTTTCATAAAAGACAAATTCACATTGATCATTACGCCAACCCACATTATCACTAAAACCGTGAATCTCCTTACCTTCCAAAACCTCCAGGTCGTTCTGTCCGGAGAGGCCCTGCTTGCCATCTTCCGATGAAGAGGAGGTGGTGTTGGTGGACGATTCGCACTTCCTCTTTAGCGCAGGAATGTTATAACTCTCCAGGTACCTGAAGCAGAGAGGCCATAATGTGTGAAACGCGGGAGCCATTTTATCCAAAATCACAAAGTTACATAAGGAGGTGTGATAACCCGTGGGACATGTGTGCTCAACCTGTGGCCCTCCAGCTATTGCCTCCCATAAGGCATTGCAAGCCACTGACAGTTGCAAGCATGACTCCCAAAGGCAGCGGCAGTGCCGATCCCGACCTCCCTGGGGCCCTAAGCAAAATGAGGGGGGGGGTAAGCTGTCGACAGTGACATGTCACCGGGGGAGGGCGTGTTCTGCTGTCAGAAATGACATCTTACATTAAAATTAGAAATTCTTGCCTCTTCTCCCATGCAACCAGTGAGTTGAGAAGCGGGGTGAGGGGCCAAAAATGACTTCTCACCAGACATGGCCTCTAGTAATTTGGGGGGGCCTCCGCAGCTTCGCGGGGCCCTTTAACACTGGTGTGTTTTTGCGGTAAAAATAGCGCTATTAAAACGCTCCCCATGCCCCTCTCCATCGAAATGAATTAAAAAACGCGGTAAAATCGCGGTGTTTTGCCGCGATTTTAATCGCGGCAAAACACTGTGATTTTACTGCGTTTTTAATTCATTTCAATGGAGAGGGGCATGGGGGACGTTTTAATAGCGCTATTTTTACAGCGAAAACGCGGGAAAAACGCACCAGTGTGAAAGGGCCCCAAGCGGCTTGCATAGTAAGCCTATAGGGCGAATCGGCTCTGGGCAGCGGTGTGATGGACTTGTAGTTCTGCAACAGCTGGAGGGCCATAGAAAAACCCAGACGATCACAGGCATGACTCCTAGAGGCAGAGGCATGATGGGATTTGTAGTTTTATCATAGCTGGAGTGACGAGGTTGCCTACCCCTAGTCTATACTATAGAGTAGTCTATACAATTTGTCACCCTATCACAGGAAGTACCTAAAGAAGGACACCCACATCATGACCAGATATTATTCTAATGAAAGCTGCAGATTTAAGTGAGGCAAGAGGACAAGGAGGAGAAGTCCATATTGCCACCAGAATAGCCAAGATCGATGTCTGTTTAACAGAGCATATCAGCATTTTGCCTGTGGCTTCACTGCCTATTTTCTACTGCGCATGCGCAAGTCGCTTTGCAGGTCCCAGATGACAGCCCCATTTCCCAGGAGGCAACGCAAGGACAAAGCGGAGCAGCTCCGCAAAGAAGGAAGTAGCAAATTAGGAAGACTGCCTAGCAACAGCCATTTCCGGTACGTAATTTATTTTTATTTTTTTCAAATGTTTTAAATATATATATATAAAAGGAGTCTTTTAATGTTTTTTTTTTTAGGGTGGAACTCCGCTTTACTGCATTCTATGCATTAAAGGAGTTGTAAATGAAAAACATTTGTCACCTTAATGTAATCTATGCATTAAGGTGAAAAAAATTATTAGATGTTGCCGGTGACTTGTCAGACTTGTTCCCCTATCCAGATGGTTCCTTGTAAGGACTGTGCAGGCGCAATCCTTGCCGACGGAAATCTCCGAACCTCGGCCAGCATCCAGGCTCATTTCTTAACATCCCCGTGGATTGGAGGATGTTAAAAAAAGAGCCAGGAGGCCGAGCGAGCGAAGCGAGCCGCCCGAGCGAAACAAGGACATGAGGCCGACTGGCCACATTCCTCAAATTCCACGATGCCGTCCGAGCTTTGGAGATTTCCGTTGGCAAGGATTGCACCTGCGCAGTCCTTGCAAGAACCAACCTGATAGCCGGAACCATATTGGCAGATCATCGCTTACCTGACACGTCAAAAGTCCTGCGTGGTCCAGAGATCCTCTTCGCCGCTCAGCCTGGCCGCTGATTGGCTAGAGCGGATGGATTTAGAGCAGCGCAGCCATTGGCTGGCACTGCTGTCAATCACATCTAGTGATGCGGCTCGCCGAGGGGCGGGGCCCAGTGATACAGTGAGCGGCTATGAACGCTCATTGTATTACTGGAGCGCGCCCGCAATTACTCGCCACCATGCAAGCTCTCGCATGACTGTGGTCAGTACTTGCGGGGAGGACCAGAGTCAGCCGCCAAGGGAGCCCAGAAGACGTGGATCAGGGACACTCTGTGCAAAACAAACTGCACCGTGGAGGCAAATATAAAATGTTTGTTATTTTACTGGCACCCCAGCCCCCCATTTTACTTACCTGAGCCTTGGAAATTCCAGCGTCGAACACACTGGATCTTTGCCCGGTTTTCTCTGCTCCTCATTGGATAGATTGATAGCAGCGCAGCCATTGGCTCCCGCTGCTGTCAATTAAATCCAATGACGCGGTCGCCGGGGGGCGGGGCTGAGTCCTGCACTCAGCGACCATGGACACAGAATACAGGACTCGGGAGCGTGCTTCTCCTAGGGGGATTATCTGAGGCGGGGAGGAGTCAAGAGAGCCACCAGGGGACCCCAGAAAATGCAGTTCGGGGGCCACTCTGTGGAAAACAAGCTGCACAGTGGAGGCAAGTATGACATGTTTCTTATTTAAAAAAAAAAAAAAAATCGAACCTATAGTATCACTTGAATGTAAAACATGGGAAACGCCTTACCTAATAATACTGTCCACACAGTTGATTTGCTGGTATGAAGGTATGTGCTGCCCCTTCCTGGAGGCTTCGCAGGATGATGCTGCAGGTCCCTCCCGAGGTCGTACACAGGCATTCAAATTGAGTTTTGCTGTAAAAAATAAATAAAAATCAGAACATGTATGGAAAGTATAACATGTTTGTCATTTTTTTTAAAGAGCCTTTACAATCACTGGACCTACAACACCTAAATATGTCCTTGCAGGTCAAGGTCATAGCTATATGCTGGATAAGAAGACTAACGTCCAACCGCTGGGAGTGCTGGTTCGGGAGGAAGCTCATCTAGGCTCCTGCAATGGCTCAGGTGAAGAAAAGTCTTCCTATGACCGCACATCCATGCCGACCCCAAGATAGGTGTAAGTGGCAACCTCAGGGGGCGTGGCCTGTCCGGAGTCCAGGCTGAGGTTGCCACTTACACCTATCTTAGGGACGGTATGAATGTGCGGTCATAGGGAGACATTTTTTTTTTTCTTGCTTCAAACCTTTACACCTCAATAACATATATTCTACTAAAAGGAGGCTTCGTATTCTACAAAAAAAAAAGTCAAGCGTTGCACCTATGAACCGAAATCTTCTCTACCCATTTATTTATTTGTATAAAAAAAGGTGCAAATCAAAAAAACAACAACAACAGAAATGTTACTCCCTTCACCTTTCTGAGTATCCTTGTCGAACATCTCCCGTTTCTTGGGCACACACTTGCTCC
>JAJQKJ010002441.1:132500-150000 GCA_029574335.1 Rana kukunoris
GCTGACTGTATGCAGAACAAGTTCATAACCCGGCACGGGTCTGGACACATGTCCTATTGTACCAGTGGGGGGGGGGGACAAAGTCACTTTGTCATAAAGAAAAGAGCAAATAAAAAATAATATATTTCTGAAACGCATCGCAAAGAGCGAGGCTGATCCATGTGAAAGCCGAGTCATATCCGCAGACGGGTCGATAAAACTAAAATGTTTGTACAGTGCCCGCCATCCGCCGCCGTGCGTACGTTGGTGATGCAACGCCCCATTCTCTGCCGTCGTGACAAATTATCCGACACAATGATGGAGGAGAAAGGGGAACAATGGAGGACCTTTCAGCTGCAGCCTCGGAAAATTACTGTGGCCTAAATAAATCCAAAATCCTCTTTTTTTTTGTATTTTTATATAATGGATTCTGACACGTCACATAGAAATGAACGGGCAACTCAATTTATACAATGCAAAAAATGAATGAACGAGAAGATATATGAATGGGCCACCGCGCCAAGCTCGCTCTTCTGCCTCTCCGCCACTTTTATAAGCGGTTAGCACTTCTGCCTGGCGGCGCCGGAACCGTCAGTTCCAATCCAAACCAGGGCACTACCTGCATGGGAGTTTGCATCTTCGGCCCCGCTGGCTCTCACAAGACCTGAACATTCTGATTGGGTGCAGGGATTGTTTAGGTTGAGAGCCAGCAGGGGGGCCGACTAGCAAGATACTGAAGATTGGCCCAGTGGGAGATTCCTCCATCCACACAGTTTAGCGTACATGGAAAAAAAAAAATCTGTTGCACTTATTCCATCTGACCATAAAAAAAAAAATTCTGTAGATAATCTTATAGGTGTAGGGCCAGCTTAAGGCAGTGAAACTGATTAAATCACCTGTGTAAAATAATGAAAAGCCTGAAAACATGACCTGTTGGGGACTGGAGTTGAGAAACACTGTACTAAGGCAGTGAAACTGATCAAAGCACCAACGTAAAAGAATTGGAGAGCCTGAAAACATGACCTGTTGGGGCGCCTTGAGGACTGGAGTTGAGAAACACTGCTCCAAAGACATGCTGGTAGGGTGACTGATGTAAATGTACAATATAAAACATCAAGCACTGCGTGCATTAAAAATAATATCTGTAATAAAAACAAATCTATACACAGATAACTATATACACATAACAATTTTTTTTTTTATATATAATAATAAATATTATTATTATTAATAAAAATATATATATATACACACAATAATAATAATAAAATTATATATACATATTTATATATAATAAAAAAATATATAAATAAAAAACGATATATAATAATAAAATATATACACACACAATAATAATACAAAAAATATATATACAATAATATAAAAAAAAATGATGTAATAATAATAAAAAAAATATTCATATTATATATGTGAACACAGATAAATACATACACATAATAATAAATAAAAGAAAGTATAGAGACAGACACATGCATAAACAAGAATGCACACACGCATACACAAAACACACATTCAATCTTCATTTTATCAAATGTTTACAGTGGATCTGAAACCATTTTAATTTTAAAATAGCGAGTGAGGAATGGTTAGAACTAAAGATGCACTGGAATTTCGGCAGCCGAAAATGGTGTTATCATTTTGCCGAAAAAAAAAAAAAGCAAATAATAGCGCCCAAAACGCACACAATTTTGCCTCGATTTTACCGTGCTTCTGGTGTGTTTTTCATAGGTCATGTAACTCAAAAAACATATCAAAAACATAAACATGGGTGTGTAGTTGTGTTCTCAATGCGTTTCAATGGGGAAGTGCGTTTTTTTAACTGACCAAAAAATGCAGCAGGATTTTTAACACCACAGTGGAAACGCAATAAACCACTCTGAAGACATACATAGGATTTAAAGGGATGCGTTTTTCTTTTTTTTAGCTTTTCTTGCACTAAAAATGTGCTGATAATGGCCAACAATAAATTCATATTCAGGTCCGCCTAAAAAAAAATAAAAGCTAGCAGCTACAACTACTGCAGCTGCTGACTTTTAATAAATGGACACTTACCTGTCCAGGGCGCCCGCAATGTCAGCAGCCGAGGCCGAGCAATCGCTCATCTCTCATCTGCCCCCGCCGCCATCCTCGGTGAGGGAATCGGGAAGTGAAACCTTGCGGTATCACTTCCCGGTTCCCTACTGAGCATGCACGAGTTACGCTGCACGTCCTTACTGGTCCCTGCCGTCTTCTGGGACCTGTGTGTTTTCCAGAAGACAGCAGGGGGGGACAAGGGGCTGACCCCCGTGGGAGTCTATGCCCGGATGTGGGTACAAATACCTGTATTACAAAAAGGTATCTGCAACCCCCCCCCTGCCCCTGAAAGATGCCAAATATGACACCGGAGGGGGGAGGGTTCCATAAAGCGCTGGTTCCATTTTTGTGTGGACCTCTGCTTTAAAATTCATGATATCTTTTTTTTGTCTTTTGTTAGTTTGTTTTTAATTGATACAGTAATCCAATGTATTTTTTTTCCACAAATAATTCTATGTTTAGTGGGCTTGATTTGTTTGTATTACTTTTGCTGCAAATTGTAAAGAAAAAAGATTCTCAATAAAAAAGTATCCGATTTAAAAAAAAAAAATTCAAGATATTAAATAAAAGAAAATTTGAATACAATTAGAATATATATATATATATATATATATATATATATATATATATATATATATATATATATATTATTTTTTCCTTAAAAAAAATTATAAAAAAAATGGTTTTGGTTTTGCATCCTGCATTTCCGGTTTCGGCCCCAAAATTTCCCTTCGGTGCACCTCTAGTTAGAACACCTGCCAGGCTTTATTGCCAACTGTGTCCCCACTGAGGAGATTCGCCGTCTCAAGCTGTGCCGGTGACCATCCATTGCTACTGAGACTAAAAAAATGTAAGTAAAATGCACAAATTTTAAACGATCACCAGAACAGGAAGAGAGGGGAAATCCTCCCATGGAGATGCCTATTCTGATGACAACCAATAGGGGATTCCTCTTACTGTGGAGAGATTTCTTCTGTTGCGTCTCCAAGGCAGGAAATAAAAGAAAATCTCCTCATGGGACACAAAACAGCAAAAAATAAAAAGAACCTTGGACACTTTTTTTCCTACCAACAAAATGTAAAAGTGACTAAGGATTCCCAGAGCACTATGGATTATTTGAAGAGAGCACAGCAGTACAGTAATCTCTTTTTAGACACAACAGGGTTTATTTACTAAAGCTGGAGAGTGCAAAATCTGGTGCAGCTCTGGATAAAAGCTTCTGGGTTTTATTGCCAAAAGCTTATTTGAACAAGCTGAAGGGGGAAATTGGAGGGGGACGTTGGTCAGCTTTCTGGGGATCAATGGGAGGAAGCCCTCCAATCTGTGAGAACTTGCTTCTTTGAATTTATCACAGAGACTGGCGCAGCTATTTATCCTTTTGAGGGTGTCCTATACCCCCCTCCCCCACACACACTACGGGTCCTATGTGCACTAGGTGTAAATGGGACCGTGGAGATCTGATCCACCTACTGTGGAGGTGCCCAAAACGGCACTCCTATTGGAGGGGGGTGGTGGACACCCTGAACAGGGTATTTCAGGCATCGCTTCCTTTAGATCCCAAACCTTGCTGGCTTAACTTACTAGACCAGGGGTCTTCAAACTACGACCCTCCAGATGTTCATCAACTACAATTCCCATCATGCCTAGTTATGTGTGTGAGTGTCAGAGGTTTTCAATGCCTCATGGGATGTGTAGTTCCCCAACAGCTGGCACAGATCCCTGTACTAGACGAATGTGAATGGGACAATTACACCAGAGAGGCCATTTTTAGGACTCTGTCTTTAAGCTCGTAAGTTAACCACTTACCGACCCCCGCATGAACATTTACGTTGGCAGAATAGCATGGACAGGCAAATGGGCGTACATGTACGCCCTGTTAAACTTGCCGGCGCTGGTGCACGCCCCCACTGCAAGCTCCGTGATTGCGCCGCAGGACCCGTGGATTCGATGTCCGCCAGTGTCCTGCAATCGTGTTTCACGGATTTGCAGAACAGGGGATGCCTGTGTAAACACAACATCTCCTTGTTCTTCCTAGTGACAGGTCCCTGATGGTCTGCTCCCTCTCATCTTCATATATATATATTTTAACCGCTTAAGGACCCCTTCACGCCGATATACGTCAGCAGAAGGACATGGCTGGGCACAAGCACGTACCTGTAAGTCGCCTTTAAGAGCCCAGCCGTGGGTCACAAGCGTGCAGCCGGCGTCGCGCTCGCGACCTGGTCCTGTGCTCCATCACCGCGGCCCCGATCACTGCCGGTGTCCAGCGATCGGGTCACAGAGCTGAAGAACGGGGAGAGGTAAGTGTAAACAAACCTTTCCCTGTTCTTCCTAGTGTGACTGCCACTGATCGTCTGTTCCCTGTCATAGGGAACAACGATCAGTGACGTCACACGCAAAGCCACGCCCCCACACCGTAGTAAACACTCCCTAGGAAACACTTAACCCCTTCACCCCCCCCTACAGGTTAACCCCTTAACTGTCAGTCACATTTACACAGTAATCGGTGCACATTTATAGCACTGATCGCCGTATAATTGTAAAATAGCGTCAAAAGTGTCCGATGTGTCCGCCATAATGTCGCAGTCACGATAAAATAAAAACCGCTGATCGGCGCCATTACTATAAAAAAATAAAACTCCCCTATTTTGTAGACGCTATAACTTTTGCGCAATCCAATCAATATGTAGAAGAATACGTATCGGCCTAAACTGAGGAATATTGGGGATATTTATTATAGCAAAAAGTAAAAAAATATTGCTTTTTTTTTTCAAATTTGACGCTCCTTTTCTGTTTATAGCGCAAAAAATAAAAAAAAACGCAGAGATGATCAAATACGACCAAAAGAAAGCTCTATTTGTGGGGGGGAAAAGGATCGCCAATTTTGTTTGGGAGCCACGTCGCACGACCGCGCAATTGTCAGTTAAAGCGACGCAGTGCCGAATCGCAAAAAGTGCTCTGGTCTTTGGCCAGCCAAATGGTCTGCGGCTGACACACTGGAAGTCGGAGAGCCCCTCCTACAGTTAAAAAGTGGACTGCTGGTGTGGGTAATACACTTCGGATGGAAAAGATCATTTACCAGGATAGGGGGGTGTGCACACAAGTATGAAAACCTCTGGGACCCGTGCTTAGATGTACCCGGGCTTGCCCTGTCAGATCTGGTCATTGACAGGCTCCTTGGACTTCACGCCGGATGATAATCCAATTTATTTACGGGAGTAACGGTGACATGGAAATTTATTTTCTCTATGTAGGTTGGATCTTGTATAATGGGTCTGCCTTCAGTGGTACCTACACTGTGATTGGTGATAGTCTTAATCTTAAATATATAGTATATCATACAAAGTATGTGGTTGGCCATGTTGATCTGGTCTGTGTGTAACCAAAACATTTTTTTATAAAAGAAAAAAAAAAAAAAAGAAAAGAAAAATGTTTTATTTTTTATTTTATTAATAAAAAAAATTAAGGACGAACAAGCTGAAGTTAGAAGCCGATTGGCTACCATGCATAGCTGCACCAGATTTTGAGCCCGCCCGTTATAGTAAGTCTCCGCCTCTGTCTCTCATAGGACACAGACCCTCTACTGCGGCACAACGAGCTTTACCTGTAAAAGGACTTTATAGATCTGTCCTTGCAATTCCTTTATTTCTTTGTCAAAATTGATGACTTCTGTACTTCTGGCAGCAAACACGTCTTCATTCAGAGGTCCCCTAAAAATGAAAAGATATATATATATGTGAGATCTGCATATCATTAGAGGCTGTCCAATCCCCTGCTGCCTGATCTCCAGGAGAAGACAATGGCTTCTCCTGCAAATATTTATTGCTCTAAAGCCGGGTACACACTACAGTTGTTTTTCGTGCAACCCCCCAACAAAAAAAACTGACAGCTCCGGTCGGGAGCCGCTGAGCTGTTGTGTTCTGACAGGGGGACGTAATCACGTAAAGTGATTGTAAAGGTTCAGTTTTTTTTAAATAAATAACATGTTATACTTTCCTCCACTGTGCAGTTTGTTTTGCACAGAGTGGCCCCAATCCACGTCTTCCGGGGTCCCAAGGTGGCACTCTCGGCTCAATAGCTAACCCCTTCTGGGAAGCTCTCTCCCGAGGGAGTTAACCTGCAGGCGTGCTCCTGTGTCATACACTCTGAGTACATAGCCGCCGAGTGTATGACTCGGCCCCGCCCCCGCCCCCTGGCACCCACGTCATTGGATTACAATGACAGTAGCGCGAGCCAATGGATGCGTTGCTATCAATCTATCCAATGAAGGGACAAGAAGCCCGGGCAAAGATCGAGTGCATTCGCAACGCAGGACTTTCCAGGGGTCAGGTGAGTAAAATGGGGGGGCTGGGGGGCAGTATTCGACAGATGTTTATTCACTTTAATGCATAGGATGTATTAAGGTGAAAAAACATAAACCTTAACAACCCCTTTGAGTTCAGTCCAATTTTCTGAAGACACGTGTCTTGAGAAAGATGGACTGAGCTTGATTGAACCTGCTGATTTTGATCTTATTCTTCTGCAAGACCTGTGAGTGCCTCTAAACCAATAAGACCCAGAAAAACACTAAATCCTGAGTCCGGTGTGGTTGTTCTAGGAGTCTGGTAAGGACAGACCCGACTGGGGTTCTCGGTCATTCTGTGCCCCTAATGGACACAGGGTCACTTACACATAGGAGGGGCCGAGAGAGCGGCACAAGGAGTTTCCCGACCTCTCTAATGTAATGTTGGGCTTTACAAGCCCCCCGCCCAAAGCGACTCCCGTCATAGATAGATAAAGCTAGAGAGAGATTTTACATCTCTCTCTCATATATATATATATATATATATATATATATATATATATATATATACACACACACACCTATCTCTCTACACCTCTACCTCTCTCTCTCTCTCTAATATATAAATATATTACAGTGCAGAGGTTAGGAGTATTTTTAGGCCCCTCCCCCCATGTAAATTCCCTCCTGGGCCCTCAAACACAATGATTCCCGGTAGAGTAAGATTTCACAAGCCGGGACCTATATATATATATATATATATATATATATATATATATATATACACACACACACCAGGGTTTGACAAATTTGCTTGGAATCTAGGGGAGCCAGCTAAAAAAGTTAGGGAGCCAGAAAACGCACCCTGTCCCGACGAGCTCGCGCGCAAAAGCGAACGCATACGTGAGCAGCGCCTGCATATGTAAACGGTGTTCAAACCACACATGTGAGATATCGCCACGATTGGTAGAGCGAGAGCAATAATTCTAGCCCTAGACCACCTCTGTAACTCAAAACATGCAACCTGTAGATTTTTTTAAACGTCGCCTATGAAGATTTTAAAGGGTAAAAGTTTGTCGGCATTCCACGAGCGGACGCAATTTTGAAGCGTGACATGTTGGGTATGAATTTACTCGGCGTAACATTATCTTTCTTAATATAAAAAAAAAATGGGGATAACTTTACTGTTGTCTTATTTTTTAATTAAAAAAAAAAGTTAATGTGCTTGTAAGACTGCTGCGCAAATACGGGGTGACAGAAAGTATTGCAACGATCGCCATTTTATTCTCTAGGGCAGGGATCTACAAACTATGGCCCTCCAGCTGCTGTGGAACTACACTTTCCATGAGGCATTGTAAAACTCTGACATTCGTAGACATGACTTGGCATGATGGGAATTGTAGTTCCTGAACACCTGGAGGGCCGTAGTTTGGAGACTCCTGCTCTAGGGTGTTAGGATAAAAAATATATATAATAATTGGGGGTTCTAATTAGAGGGAAGGAGATGGCAGTGAAAAATGACATTAGAACTGCTGTTTTACTTGTAATGCTTAACTTGTAATACCAACGGCCACCACTAGATGGCGCCACCTTCCAAGCCAAGTCGCCAGGACACTATTTCTAGTCGGGCGACCGGGATTTGTCGAGCCCTGATATACACACACACACACAAAATCTTTTTATATATGCGCTTCACAAATTAACAGTGCTTTACAAGTACCTGATAATTCTTGTGAAAAATTATGAAAAACAACCTTTGACATAGCATATGGTAGTATTTTGTTGAAAATATGTAAGAACAAAAATATATATATAGATTATGCTAAAACACGATCACTGCCCACTCACGTTCTAACTTTGTGCCGACCGATAATAAATGCCACTTTTCTGCTCCAGGGGTTGACAAAGCTGGACCAGCTGGTATCCAAAGTGATGTAGTCCCCATTCTGGGTGCAGAACCTGATGGGGCAATGCTCGAACGGTGGCTGCCCAGCGTATTTCAGAACTAAAGAAAAACAAAACATTATGTTGTAGTACAACTGCCACTAGCATTCCTTATTCTGCATACACTTACCCAGACAAGAAAAATAGATCAGGATTTACTGGGCCTAGTGGAAGAAAATGAAATAAACCTGTGTAGACCGGGGGTAGGCAACCTCCACACTCCAGCTGTGGTGAAACCTATCATGGAAGTCATGCTTGCAGCAGTCGGTCTCACTGCAATGACTTATGGGTCATGTAGTTCGGTCTTACATTACATCATGGGTCATGTAGTTCGGTCTTGCATTACATCATGGGTCATGTCGTTCGTTCTTGCATTACATCATGGGTCATGTAGTTACAAAACAACTGGAGTGCCAAGGTAACCTGCCCCTGGTGTAGACATTCCAAAACCACCATCCTCAGTTCCTACGCCTCTTGGACATCCATTGCTTCATGTTACATAAACATTGAGAGTAATGTCCAAGAAACCCAGAGAAAAAATCAAGTCCGAAAAAAGGTTGAAGACAGGATTCTGGGGTAGAACCCTGGAGACTTGGTCAAGCCAAGAAGAGCTTTTTGTTGCATTATGGGTAAATTGTTTTTTTTTTGCACTCTTACACTACAAATGACACAATCTCTTACTTTTTCTGTGCATGGCGAGCATTAATAGGCGATCCTCTGGGTGTAGATACATCAACATCGACGTTCCAACCAAGTCTTGTGGCAAGTAACCCAACAATGGTACAGCTCTGAAACGGAAACATGAATGTAAATATAAAAAAGAGAAAATTCTACTGAACAGACCCGATACTGATATCAATAAAGCAACGTTTCAAGAGAATACAGGTTGATAAAGTTGTCATAATCATGCAGACCAGTGGTCTCCAAACTGCATCCCAGGTGTGGCCCTTTGCTTGCTTTTATTGGGCCCTTGGGGCATTATTTCCCCCACTGTCAGCAACAGTGAGCCACAGTTCCTGCCACTCTATGCCTCCCACCAACACCAATGATGGGGCACCATTCCTCCCACTGACACTAGTGATGGGGCACCATTCCTCCCACTGACACTAGTGATGAGGCACCATTTCTCCCACCGACACCAGTAATGGGGCACCATTCCTCCCACCAACACCAGTGATGAGGCCACTATTTCTCCCACCGACACTAGTGATGGGGCACCATTCCTCCTCACCAACACCAGTGATGGGACACTATTCCTCCTCACCAACACCAGTGATGGGACACTATTCCTCCTCACCAACACCAGTGATGGGACACTATTCCTCCCACCGACACCAGTGATGAGGCCACTATTCCTCCCACCGACACCAGTGATGAGGCCACTATTCCTCCCACCGACACCAGTGATGAGGCCACTATTCCTCCCACCGACATCAGTGATGGGGCACTATTTCTCCCACCAACACCAGTGATGGGGCACCATTTCTCCCATGAACACCAGTGATGGGGCACCATTCCTCCCCACTGACACCAGTGATGGGGCACTATTTCTCCCACTGAAAACAATATGGCACTATTCCTCCCCCTAATATCAAAGACAGGGAACTCTTTACTCCCACTGACACCAAGCAATTTTTTACTTCCATTGGCCCTAGTTTGGCCCCCCTAAAATTTGAAGGACAGTAAACTGGTCCTTTGTTTAAAATGTTTGGAGACCTCTGATACAGACCAATGGTTGGCCAATAAGAAAACAACTATTTGCTAAACTGAGTACCGTAAACTGAACATTGATTGGTGGCTAGAGGCTGGCAGTAAGCACTTGAAAAATGCAACATGCTGGTTGTACCCAAAACAATCGGTGTATGAATCGATCGACTTGGGTACAATCAGCCTGCCCATACATGGTTGGAATCTCAGCCGGTCCCTACTAAACCGGCCAAGATTTAAATAGTCTATGGCCGCTTTAAAAGGCACAGAACAGTTTATTACTGAGTTCAAAAAGAAAAGAAGAAGAACACAACTTACCGATCGTCTACCTCTAGAAAAACGCAGCCAGGGGTGTGTGTTGTGGTAAAGATCCGTTTATCCAAGGGAATTCTGGGAGCTGAAATGTAAATAGCACAATGTAAAAGAATACCAATTTAAAAAGGCATTTCTTTAATAAAATGTTAAAGACCGCATAAAAAAAAAAAAAAAGACACAACAAAAACTGTACTTGTCGATCATAGAATGGACATTTCAATCACCAACTGCAGAAAAATAATAATTGGGTCCATTTTCTCATCAACTCTGAGCAAAGTCACATCTGTGGAAATCTATAAAACACCTTACCCTCATATCCTGAGTGAATCCTTTCTACCAAAGCAATACAGCAATGCTCTGGCTCAACATCGGGAGACGTGCGGACCCTCACAGAATACGGCGTCATTCGGTAGGGATTGTACCGAGGCTCGTTATCCCGGTCTTTTCCTCCCCTGGGAAGAGAGGAAACAAAACTTTAAGGGTCTCTAAGGGTACATCTGTAACCAGCATCAACACTGCAACAAAAATGCAAAATTTAAAAGTTGTAGACTTCATGAATGTTAGCGAAGCATTGAATTCTGGGAATCAAAAAGTTAGGCAAGTGCCAAGCGCTGCTTCTAAAAGACTTAAAGTGGTTGTAAAGGCAGAATTTATTTATATTATATATATATATATCTTAATGCATTTTTATATAAAAAACCTTGTGCGCAGCAGCCTCCCTAATACTTACCCGAGCCCATCTCTATCCGACGATGTTGCAGGAGAAACTCTGCTGCCCTCCTGATTGGCTGAGACAGCAGCCGAGCTCCATTGGCTCCCGCTGCTCTCAAAGTCAGTGAGCAAATGAGTAGAGGAGGCGGGGGCCTAGCTGTGGCTCCATGTCTGACACACAGAGCTGCAGCTCGGCTCAGGTGCCCCCCATAGCAAGCTGCATGCTGTGGGCGAACTCGGCAGGAGGGTGGGATCAGGAGCGCCAGCGAGGGACCCGAGAAGAGGAGGATAGGGGCTGCTCTGTGAAAAAAAACTTTAGTATCACTTTAAGCAGAATATATAGATATATAAAGATAGAGATATATAGATAGATAGATAGATAGAAGAGAGATAGATAGATAGATAGATAGATAGATAGATAGATAGATAGATAGATAGATAGATAGATAGATAGAGATATATAGAGATAGATAGATAGAGATATATAGATAGAGAGAGAGAGATGTATAGATAGATAGATAGATAGATAGATAGATAGAGATATGTAGAGATATCTATCTATCTATCTATCTATATATCTATCTCTCTCTATCTACCTGTCTGTCTCTATCTATCTCTATCTATCTATACATCTCTCTCTCTCTATATCTATAAATCTCTATCTATCTATATACAGTATATATCTATCTATCTTTCTCTCTATCTATCTTTCCCTCTATCTATCTTTCCCTCTATCTATCTTTCCCTCTATCTATCTTTCCCTCTATCTATCTTTCCCTCTATCTATCTTTCTCTCTATCTATCTTTCCCTATATATATATATATATATATATATATATATATAACGAGAGATCTAAAATCTATCTCTAGCGGGGGGCTTGTAAAGCCCAACTTACATTACAGAGGTCGGGAAACTCCTTGTCCAGCTCCCTCGGCTATGTGTAAGTGACCCTGTGTCTATTAGGGGCACAGGGTGACCGAGAACCCCAGTCGGGTCTGTTCAAACCAGACTCCTAGTACAACCACACCGGACTCAGGATTTAGTGTTATCCTGGGGCTTATTGGTTTAGAGGCACTCACAGGTCTTGCGAGAGAGATATAGAGAGATTTTATCTATCTATATCCATCTGTGTCTCTCTCTCTCATATATATTATATACATACATACATATACACACACACACACACACACCTTGGATTACAAGCATAATTTGTTCCAGAAGAATGCTTGTGATCCAAAGCACTTGTATATCAAAGCGAGTTTCCCCATAGGAAATAATGGAAACTCAGATAATTCGTTCCACAGTGACTGCTTGTCTATGCAGTACCGCATGTGGCCGTAGACACTTGGAGATGCTCAGAGACACTCGGAAAGGAGGATTTCAGCGCGTCTGAGTGTCACCGGCGCCCCTGTAACTCTGGCCAAATGCGGTACTGCACACCGCAGAGGCAAAAACAGCTCGTATTGCGTAACGCTTGTAAACTGCGTTACTCGCAATCAGAGGTTTCACTGTATACATGTAAAAAAAAATAAAAAAAATGCGACATATAAGTGAAAAGGGAGCGACATTTATACTTCTGAACAAGACCTGACTGTAAAGTAATTTGTGAACAGTAGAAGGGGGATTATGGGAAATGGGAGGAATAAAAGTGCGTTTTTATTTTATATCTCTCAATATTGCCTTGCAAAAATTGTAATCTTGTTGCTCAACCGTCCTGCGCCGATGCAGGTCGGAAACTGGTTTGGACGGCAATACAGGCGACATTTTGTCCACAGGGGGGCGCTTTTTCATAAACAAAATATTTTTATTTTATTTTTGTATCTTTATTTTTTCGGTAGGGGGAGGAATACTTTTCCCCCCAGGAAGCAGTTTGGTGTGAAGAGAGAATCGAGCGATGACAACATTAAAGTTATTATAGCAAATCTATTTTTAATCTCCGCTTGTTTTCTTTGCCGTCTAAGCGATGTTCATCCGTTTGCACCCATAGGGGCCACGTGTTCAGAGTTTTATTTTTGTGTAGAAAGCATGAACACGACGCATCTTTTATTCACTCAACAGAAGGTCGAACGTTTCAATAAGCCGTACAGTTTTCGTACAGCAACAGATATGACTGACAATCCACTCCGATTATGTAACAGAAATGAAATGTTAGGAAAAGGTCGCTTGTTATTCCACAATCAATTCTTTTCTGACTGGCGCAAAAAAATAAAAAATAAAGGAAGAAGAGGTAATCGTGATTTTTTTTTTTAAATGCCGCCTTTATCGCCGATTGTTAACCACTTCCTTACTGGGCATGTATACCCCCTTCCTGACCAGGTGAAATTTCAGCTTGCGGCACTGCGTTGCTTTAACTGCCAATTGCGCAGTCGTGCGACGTGGCTTCCAAACAAAATTGCGTCCTTTTTTCCCCACAAATAGAGCTTTCTTTTGGTGGTATTTGGTCACCTCTGCGGTTTTTATTTTTTGCGCTATAAACAAAAAAGGACGACAATTTTGAAAAAAAATACAATATTTTTTACTTGTCGCTATAAAAAATAGCCCAATTAAAAAAATTCAGTCTAGGCCGATATGTATTCTTCTACATATTTTTGGTAAAAAAAAAAGAAATCGACTGGTTTGCGCAAAAGTTATAGCGCCTACAAAATAAGGGACAGAATTATTATTTTTTATTATTATTTTTTTACTAGTAATGGCAGCGATCTGCGATTTTTATTGCGACTGCGACATCATGGCGGACACATCGGACACTTTTGACACATTTTTGGCACCATTCACATTTATACTGCAATCAGTGCTATAAATATGCACTAATTACTGTATAAATGTGACTGGCAGGGAAGGGGTTAACACTAGGGGGTGAGGAAGGGGTTAAGTGTGTATCCTGCATTGTGTTCTAACTGTGGGGGGAGGGGGGGGGTGACGGATTGTGTCCCTATGTACAAGAGACACAGATCGGTCTCCTCTCTCCCCTGACAGGACGCTGTCATTGTGAGAGCCGGCAATGAGAAATTATCTCATATGTTTACATATGAGATCATCTCTCATTCGCCGCACAGATCGCATCGCAAACGGCCACTCTGATTGGCCGTTCGTGGCGATCTGTTATTGGCTGTGTCCAAGGGACACGGCCAGTACAGAAGTTCCCCGCTGCGCACTCTGGAGCGCGCGCTGGGAACGAAGAAAGGGGCCGCCGTGAAAACACGGCGCCCCAGAGAATTAGAACCACCCTGCGGCCGTATATAGTCGTACGGCCGCAGGGAAGTGGTTAATGAGCAAATAATGAAATAAAAAACGCACTATTCAGGAGCCAACTCATGCAAGTAGCCAGAACATGCTGTTCAATTGACAAAAATTCAGAAGGATAAAAATAAAAATAAAATGTAGGTCTGCTTATTTTTAGAAGGAACCTGTAAAAATCGCCACATGCGAGGCTTGGAGGATTATGTAATAGAAATTAAATTGAAAAAAAGATTGCCGTGTTTTTTTTAAACAATCAATTATTTTTTTGGCTAGCACTAAAAAGGAGGAGAGGAAATAGTGACAATCATAATTAGTTTTTTTTTAAATTCTGCATTTATCTCGGAGATAAGAAATGACTGTTATTCAGAAGCCGATGTGCACAAATATCCAAAACACACGCTGTTCTACCGACAAGAAAAAGGCTAAAAAAACGTTTAGGTCTACTTATTTGTGAAAACACCACATCAATGCCGCGCCGCACACACGACCGTTTTTAATGGTTTAGAAAAAGCTATTTTTTTTTTCGTCATGATTCTTGCCTGCCTTGCCCCCACACGATCGTAAAAAAAAAATGTTCTCGCAAAGCGCGGTGACGACGGCACTATAAAGGGGAAGTTCCATTCGGATTGCGCCACCCTTGGGGCTGCTTTTGCCGATTTTGTGTTAGTAAAAGTTTGGTGAGAGACGATTCGCGCTTTTCAGTCTGTTAGGTCGAGTACACACGAGGAGACATGTCCGCTGAAACTGGTCCGCGGTCCACACGTTTGCTGTGTGGTGTGCCCTCTCGGTAAGACAGCCCTGAACATCAAGCTCAAATGGCTCCAATTGTGGTGTACCCGTCACCCTTACATGGGGAGGAGGGGGGGGGGTAACCATCACACTTTTGTTGTCGGGAAAGTTTCACAGCGAACATTTGTGCGTGTAAAAAAAAAAAAACGAAAACAATTGTCCGATGGAGTGTACAGACGGTCGGATTGTCCGATAAAACACGTCCGTCGGACCGTTGTTGTCAAAAAGTCAGATTGTGTGTATGGGCCTCAAGACTCTCGCTGTAGTCTAGTCACAACTGCTCCCAATTAACAACCCCCCCCCCCCCCCAGCAATCTACCAGCAGCATTTTTCATATTTTGCCTAGACAACCCACTTACAAAAGCTGCAGCCTGTATCCATGGAGACGGCTATCTGTGCGTTTCTCCAAAAGTAAGAGCATGCGACTCCGCTTCATCATTTCACAGACCTGCTCTGCGTCCCCCGCACCCTCTTTTGCACGCTGTCAACATGGTAAAAATTTTCAGGAACAGATACGGAAAGCGTTGAATCTTACCCCATCACTTGTCAAATGGTTCCAATATGAATGCAAGACCATGTGACCAAAGACACAACCGGGCGCCGTGTTTATAATCCTTCGTACACGAGGCAGAAAACTAATTGCAAACGCTGTCGCATAACCCGACAGACACTGGTAGAATGACTAATGATTTGGTTTACGGTCTGCTGTATGAGCCGGTTGTCATAGCCAAGCATTTTGCAGCTGTAGTCCCATGTGCCATTGATCTTGCTACTGCGCTATTGAAAGGTCTCCTGCAAATTATTGGTAGAGATTCTGTGGCTTTAAAGTGTAGCGGCGGTGGGGAATTATCTGAAGAGTGTAGTGGCAGGGTGCAGCGGCATTATCTGCAGGGTGCAGCGATGGGGGGGGGGGCATTATCTGAAGGGTAGAGGGGCATTATCTGAAGGGTATAGCGGCAGAGAGGCATTATCTGAAGGGTATAGCGGCGGGGGGGGGGCATTATCTGAAGGGTATAGCGGCGGGGGGGCATTATCTGAAGGGTATAGCGGCAGAGGGGCATTATCTGAAGGGTATAGCGGCAGAGGGGCATTATCTGAAGGGTATAGCAGCGGGGGGGGCATTATCTAAAGGGTATAGCGGCGGGGGGGCATTATCTGAAGGGTATAGCGGCGGGGGGGCATTATCTGAAGGGTATAGCGGCGGGGGGGCATTATCTGAAGGGTATAGCGGCGGGGGGGCATTATCTGAAGGGTATAGCGGCGGGGGGGCATTATCTGAAGGGTATAGCGGCGGGGGGGCATTATCTGAAGGGTATAGCGGCGAGGGGGGAATTATCTGAAAGGTGCAGTATAGGGGGGCATTATCTGCAGAGTACAGCGATGGGGGCATTATCTGAAGGGTATAGCGGCAGAGGGGCATTATCTGAAGGGTATCGCGGCAGAGGGGCATTATCTGAAGGGTATAGCAGCGGGGGGGGGCATTATCTAAAGGGTATAGCGGCGGGGGGGCATTATCTGAAGGGTATAGCGGCGGGGGGGCATTATCTGAAGGGTATAGCGGCGGGGGGGGCATTATCTGAAGGGTATAGCGGCGGGGGGCATTATCTGAAGGGTATAGCGGCGGGGGGGCATTATCTGAAGGGTATAGCGGCGGGGGGCATTATCTGAAGGGTATAGCGGCGAGGGGGGAATTATCTGAAAGGTGCAGTATAGGGGGGCATTATCTGCAGAGTACAGCGATGGGGGCATTATCTGAAGGGTATAGCGGCATTATCTGAAGTGTATAGCGGCAGAGGGGCATTATCTGAAGGGTATAGCGGCAGAGGGGCATTATCTGAAGGGTATAGCGGCAGGGGGGCATTATCTGAAGGGTATAGCGGGAGGGGGGCATTATCTGAAGGGTGCAGCAATGGGGGGCATTTTCTGAAGGGTATAGCGGTTGGGGGCATTATCTGAAGGGTATAGAAGCGGGGGGCATTATCTGAAGGGTGTAGCAGTGATGGGGGGGGCATTATCTGAAGGGTGCAGCAATAGGGGGGCATTGTCTGAAGGGTGCAGCGGTAGGGGGGGGGGGGGATTATCTGAAGGGTGCAGCGTTAGGGTAGTTGTGCCATACTCTTTCCATTTTCTGATGATGGATTGAACAGAAGCTCTGTGAGATGCTCAAAGCTTGGGAGATTTTTTTTATAACCTCACCCTGCTTTATACTTCTCCACAACTTTATCCCTGACCTGTCTGGTGTGTTCCTCGGCCTTCATGATGCCGTTTGTTCACTAAGGTTCTCTAAGAAACTGAGGGCTTCACAGAACAGCTGTATTTTATACCGAGATTAAATTACACACAGGTGGACTCTATTAATTAGGTGACTTCTGAAGACAATTGGTTCCACTAGATTTTAGTTAGGGGGGTATCAGAGTAAAGGGGGCACCATACAAATG
>JAJQKJ010002441.1:155000-181658 GCA_029574335.1 Rana kukunoris
CTACAGTGGCGTTTTGCCAGCAGTACGGGGGCACTGCCCATTGATTTCAATGGGCAGGAGCGCTCCAAAGAAGCTGCTGGCAGGACTTTTTCTGACGCCCTGCCAGCGCACCTCTCCACTGTGAATGGAGCAGCTCTTTAAAGGGCGGTTCTCAGACGCTATTTTTAACACTATAGCACCTGCAAAACGCCCCCCAGTGTGAAAGGGGTCTAAAAATTGTGTTTGCTGCATTTTTGCTCAGTTCAAAATAAAAATGCACTTCCCTGCTGAAATGCATTGAAAACGTAGCAAAAAACGCATCGATAATGCACCTGTGTTACGTTTTTGATGTGGTTTGAGAGTCACATGACCTATGGAAAAAAAAAAATGCACCATAAGCACAGTAAAATTGTGGTAAAATCTCATGCCTTTTCGGGGCCCTTATCAGCACTTTTTCTTTATAAGCAAAATACAGAAAAAAAATGTTCTGGCCGACAAAAGTTCAGTGCATCTCCAATTTTCATGTTTGTATGTGTGGAGTAAGGGAAGGGAAACTGGTTGCTATAGGCATTTCCAAAAAAGAGCTCCTGTGTGTGCGTTATACTGGGCTACACCTCTAGGCAAACAATCAGATTATTACACAAAAACACAACTACAGATAAAAGCATGCACAAGCATGATACTCCATACAAAAAACACTGACTTACCTAATTCTACAGAAGAACGACTTCACTTGGGTGTACTCATAAAGAGAAGCTGGAAAAACAAAAACATTAGCAGTTTTATTAGGTCTTCTTTGTAAAAAAAAATAAAATAATTTATATATATATATATATATATATATATATATATATATATATATATATATATATATATATATATATATATATATTTTTTTTTTTTTTTTTTTTTTTTTTTTCATTCTTTTTTTTTTTTTATCAAATATCTTATTGTTGGAATCATAATAAAAAAAAGATATATACATTTTTATTTTTTAAATTATGATACCAACAATAAGATATTTGATTAAAAAATAGAAATGTTATATATTTAACAATAATAATAAATATATAACAATTATTTTTGTTTTTAAATCAAATATCTTATTGTTCGAATCATAATAAAAAAAAAATATATACATTTTTTTATTATGATACCAACAATAAGATATTTGATTAAAAAAAAATGAATTTTTATATATTTAACAATAATAATTTTAATAATACATATATAACATTAATTAATGTTTTTTAATCAAATATCTTATTGTTGGAATCATAATAAAAAATAAAAACAAAGATGTATACATTTTTATTTTTTTATTACGATAGCAACAATAAGATATTTGATAAAAAAAAGAAAAAAAAAGTATTATTATAATAATACCAACAATAAGATATTTGATTAAAAACATTTTTTTATATATATTTATTATTATTATGATGATACCAACAATAAGATATTTGATAAATATATAATTTTTTTTCTCTCCCTTTCCTTAGCACAGAGTTCAACTAAAAAGCAAGGATTGTATGTGTACATATAAAATATGTATGCACACAGGAGAAGGGGCTCCCCGATCACACAGAGAGCGCTTTACGTCTGTCAGACGTGAGTGAGGGAAAAGCCAAATCAACGGCTCTTCCTGTGTACATTGTGATCAGCTGTCATTAGCCACGGCTGATCGTGTGGAGGAGGAGCCCTTTTTACCAAGATCGTTGGAGCGGTGTGCCAGACTGACACACCGCACCACCGATCGCCGTGATGCGCACCCCCACGGGCGAGCGACGGCTGTTATCCTGCTGGTTGTCATATGACGCCCAGTCAGGATAACGCAACCACCGCCTGGACATCGTTTTGCTATAGGCCGGGCGGTAAATGGTTAAATATAGTAGTCCAGCGACAAGTTATCCAATAGCTTCCAGTTCTTCTAGCCATTTGTCTATCGCTGGGCCTTACCTGTGTCTGTTCCAATATTCCAGGGCAGAAGATGAGACTGGGTGGTGTGTTTGTAGAAGACGCTGACGTCCTGAGGAGCCAGGAGCTCCACAAAGCGTGATGAGTCCAACAGCTTCTTCTTACAATTCAGGGTGTAGGCAGCCTGTTCTGAGATGTACACCATCTTCCCAGAGGTCAGCGAGAACACGATTACAAACGTATCCTGGAAAGGATGAACAAGAAAATGATGAGAATATTATTTCTAGGTTTCTATCAGAACAGCTCAGATATCAGCAACGAAAATGAAGATATTTTGTTAATAATCAAAGAACATCCAAAAGTTTGACCCCTTCTCCATTGAAGAAGAAAAAAATAAAAAACACGAGGAAGTCAAAAGCATCCTAATGTGTGTGGAAGCCCCAAAATGAAAAAAATGTCATCAATTGTGGCTAACAAGGGCTCTTTACATGTGGCGGTTACATGGGAACCTCATAAAACATAATCTTTCCCTAAATGAGAAAAGCCAACAGACATATCGCATCAAAGATATCATGGCAGAGCCAAGTTGGGTTGAGGGTCAGGCTCGACTGAGGGTCAGGCTCGGATGGGGGCCAGGCTCGGATGGGGGCCAGGCTCGGATGGGGGCCAGGCTCGGATGGGGGCCAGGCTCGGATGGGGGCCAGGCTCGGATGGGGGCCAGGCTCGGATGGGGGCCAGGCTCAGATGGGGCACAGGCTCAGATGGGGCACAGGCTCAGATGGGGGCCAGGCTCAGATGGGGGCCAGGCTCAGGTTGGGGGCCAGGCTCGGATTGGGGGCCAGGCTCGGATTGGGGGCCAGGCTCAGGTGGGGGCCAGGCTCGGCTGGGGGCCAGGCTCAGGTGGGGGCCAGGCTCGGCTGGGGGCCAGGCTTGGCTGGGGGCCAGGCTCGACTATGGGCCAGGCTCGACTATGGGCCAGGCTCGGATGGCAACCAGGCTCGGATGGGAACCAGGCTCGGATGGGAACCAGGCTCGGATGGGAACCAGGCTCGGATGGGAACCAGGCTCGGATGGGAACCAGGCTCAGCTGAGAACCAAGCTCGGCTGAGGGCCAGGCTCGGCTGAGGGCCAGGCTCGGCTGAGAACAAAGTTGGGTTGAGAACAAAATTGGATTGTGGTCTGTTCTGAACTTCTGAGAAGTTGCTGGAGAAGTCAACAGGCAAAGCAGATACCCAATCAGAATTTCCCTTGGCAGAGAGGAAAGACAGCTGCTAGCATCAACTGAGAAGCCATTCTGCATTAGAGCGTCATAACCCGGCCCAAACATTCCCCCACAGTACACTAGAGACACAAAACTTGGGATTGGTCTTTACAGGCAACAAAACTTTTCCTTCCTTCCTTCCTTGACTACGAGGTTCTTAGCATAAAACTCTATGACACATACCGTGTTTTTTGGCGGATGCTCTGATGTTATCGTTTCCAGATCCTCAATCGTATGTACCGTGGTACCCATACGCGCCGTTCCGCTTTCAGTGAGGACCTGGAAAAACGCACTGTTCGCTGGAGAATAAGAAAATATTACATTATTGTAAACCGTGTAAGTTCATCTGAGGACTGAGTGTAAACAAATGGTTTTTGCAGGGGCAATTATAACCTGGATGCCAACAAGTTGTGACACTGCCTAGAAGAAAGCAGCTACTGAACTTCTTACATTAGCACAACGTATAGAGAGGTTATTCTGTTCATGTTCACTGTACACTCCAATTAAAACCGTGAAAGTACGGCTGAATGAGAAGGTTGCTGGAAGGCATGTATAAAACTGACAGATTACATTTCTAAAGTATGGAAACAAATCACAAAGTACACCTAGTGATTGGCCGTTTGGCACGTCAGCAATGAGACCTCCTGTAAACTGATCCAGAAGGGTTCCCATTAATATATCCAGGCCAGTCAAACATGTTTGCAGACACGGTATAATCTCGAAAATTTGTGGGCCCTTGATCATTATACCGATCTATAAGGCAAAATGTATGTGGATATGCCTCCAAATGACTGAAGTTTATAGTGATGGGTACAGTTAATGCTACAGAATAGAAAAAACATTGTAGACAATTGTGCCCTTGCAACTTTGTGGTAACAGTTTGGTGAAGACCCTTTTCTTTTCCAGGATAACTGGGTACAAAGCCAGCTCCATAAAGACGTGGTTTGACCAGTGTTCTGTTAAGGGGCTCAAGAGTCTTGAATCCTGACCTCAACCCTACTAAACGCCTTTGGGATGAATTGCAAAACCAATTGGGAGCCAGGTCTTCTAAACTAACATCTCCATAAAAGATGAGGCTTACATGAGTTTGTTGTGGAGGAACTCAAAGGTCCTAGATGGAGCATTGACCTCAACTCTACTGAATGCCTTTGGGATGAATTGCAAAACCAATTGATGGAGCCAAAGGTCTAGATGGAGCTTACCTAACATGAATGCTTTGGGATGAATTGCCATAAACCTAACATCTCCATAAAGACAAGGCTTAATGAGTTTGTTATGGAGCAACACAAATGCCCTACATTGAACATTGACCTCAACTCTACTGAACGCCTTTAGGATGATCTTCAAAGCCAATTGGGAGCCGAGTCTTTTCAGCTAACATCTTTATAAAGTCAAGGCTTAATTACTTCTTTGTGGAAGAACTCAAATGTCCTACATGGAGCATTGACCTCAACTCATCATTTGGACGAACTGCAAAGCCAATTGGGAGCCGAGTCTTCTCAACTAACATCTCCATAAAGACAAGGCTTACATGAGTTTGTTGTGGAGGAACTCAAAGAAGTCCTACATGGAGCCTTGACCGTAACCCTACAGAACACCTTTAGGATGAATTGGAATGCCAATTGGGAGCCAGGTCTTCTTATCCAACATCAGTACCTGACCTCTCAAATGTTCTTTTGGTTGAATGGGCACAAATTCCATCAGACCCCCCAAATTCTCGTGGTTATCCAGCCCCTGAAGACTGTTATAGCTACAAAGAGGGGTGGCCAGCTCCATATTAATGCACATGGTTTAGGAATGGGATCCCCCTACAATCTCATGTAGGTGTGATGGGAACATTCAAACGTATTCGAGGGCGGTCATCAAGGGGTCAGACCATTCTGAACTCCTACTATGTTTGCATTGAGACATTTTCCAAAAATGTAAGGGAAAGCGGACATCTGCATAAAGGGAATTTTGGTTAACCAAGCCAATTCAGCATCCACCAATTAGACGTGCGCCATTCTAGAAGCTGGGTAATATCTAATGTATTTGGCAAAACAGGAGCTGGTGATGCTTCCTATGCCATCTCTCCTCTGATTTTTTAATTGTAAACACATGCTTATCGAAACTTCACTGAAGCCATATGTTTTATACTGGGGGGTAGGCAACCTCGGCACTCCAGCTGTGGTGAAACTACAAATCCCATCATGCCTCTGCCTCCTCTAGGAGTCATGCCTGTTATTGCCCAGGTCTTGCAATGTCTCATGGGTCTTGTAGTTTCACCACAGGTTGCCTACCCCAGTTAATAAACAAATACTCATATATTGGCCATTGGCACGGAATTCCACCAGATAAGAGGAGAAATGGGACACATTGGGTTGGATTTTCTAAAACTGGAGAATACAAAAGCTGGTGCAGCTGTGCATAGAAACCAATGTGCTTCCATTTTTTTTTGTCAAAGCTAAGGTTAGAAGCTGATTGGCTACCCCTTAGAACTCTCCAGTTTAAGTCAGTCAACCCCATAGACTCTCCTATTCCCTCAAAAACTAGAACAAATAAACTTTTAGGATGGCAATCAATCGTAGTTTGCGATTCTCACCTTGCACTTGCCGGACACATTTCAGGGCGTAGTTCAACGCATCCACTGTACTGGGTTTGTTGCGGTTCAGCTTTTCCGAAGGAAGGCGCCGTTTCATTTCCTGCACCATACTCATCAGCTCTTTGTGAGAGCGAGTCCTTTCCATCTGTTCACTTTGGGGTAAAAACAAAAAAAAAAAGGTTTCATTGAGGAAAATTGCAGATCCTTATGATTTTTTTATTGGTCACCATTTCTGAAAACACCAATCCCCTGAGCGTCGTACTGATCCAATATGCATAGGAAAATCTGGTGCAATGGCTTTCCAGCCAAACAAAACACTATTCCTCCCAAGGGGGCACTATCCCTGCCACTGACAGCAATAAGGGGGCACTATCCCTGCCACCGACACCAACAATTGGGCACTAATTCTCCCACCGACAGGGAGGTCGGTGTAACCGGTAGAATTTTTTAAACGTCGCCTATGGAGATTTAAAAGGGTAAAAGTTTGTCGCCATTCCACGAGCGGACGCAATTTTGAAACGTGACATGTTAGGTATCAATTTACTCGGTGAAACATTATCTTTCACAATATAAAAAAAAACCTGGGCTAACTTTACTGTTGTCTTATTTTTTTATTAAAAAAAAAGTGTATTTTTTCCCAAAAATAAATAAATAATGCGCTTGTAAGACCACTGCGCAAATATGGTGTGACAGAAAGTGCCGGCCGGTAATTGAGGCCACGGATTTGCTGCCTTCTGCTGGCCTCAGCTTCCTTCTGTGAAGGTTCTGTGAAGGTCTTCCTTCTGTGCAAAAGCCGCGGACTCAATTACCGGCGGGCGCGGGCCCGCAGCGATCGCGCCGACCAGTAATTGAGGACGCGGCTTTTGCAGCCTTCTGCAGCCCTAAGCTTCCCCAGGCGCCAGGTCACAATTTCTTGTCGCAATTGAGACCTGGCGCCGGATTTTGTCGAGGCCTGGTAAAGTATGTAGCAATAGCACGTACAAATTAAAATTTCCCCATGGCCTTTCAAACAAAATGCCCCAGTGAAAGCATCACCTGTTATTGCTGCTGCCGGTGGACTTGCTGGGCATCCGGAAAGTACAATTTGATATCCTGGGCCCGTTGCCGTGGGAATCGGTTCCGCTAGAGTCATGCCCGTTACAGTAATTACCGCCGGAGTCAATGCCGGTTGAGCCGCTGGAGTGCATCTCCACGTCGACATGGTGCTCCTCGGGCGTTTCACAGCTAAACGTCTTTCCCGGAGAGCTTTCCTCCTCCGTCCCAGTAGCGGTGGACCAATCCTCATTATTTTGGATCAGGGCTTCGACCTGCGGCTCTGCGCTCATGATGGCGGTGATGATTTACAAGAGAGAAACCAGACAGAACATAGCCTTCAATGCTGGAGACGGTTGTGTTGGTGTGACGATCCCAAGGGCGGCTCACATTTGTAGACGGACTTCACAGATCCCAGATGGTGAAGAGCGATTCCAAGGAGAGACCCACGCTTGTGGCATTTGTGAGCTCCAGCAGTGCACTAACACTCAGATAAACGTTCAGAGAATTGTTGCTTACTACCTAGAAGAAAAAAACAACAGACAATGTAAAAAATGCATATATGCCAAAGTATACTTCCCGCCATAAACGTTACATTAGGGCCGATCTTAGGGTCACAGGAACCTGGGTGCAGAAATATTTCTGTCACCCCCTCATGGGCGTGGTCATTTTACGAACTCCACCTCTTTACAAATGTTTCTATGGCAATGACTCAGAGATGCTCCCCCATGAAGTCTTCGTTACCCTGGAATCCTTACATGATCTCTTAACAATAAACACGATACAGTAAGGAGCAGAGTACTTTATTGGGACCTGGGGGGGGGGGGCTCTCTGATACAGAGAGGGCTTCTGTTAGAAAGACCCCCGGACATACTACAGACATGATACAGGAGAAGGTCAGAGACTGCAGACATGATACAGGAGACGGTCAGAGACTGCAGACATGATACAGGAGATGGTCAGAGACTGCAGACATGATACAGGAGACGGCCAGAGACTGCAGACATGATACAGGAGATGATCAGAGACTGCAGACATGATACAGGAGATGATCAGAGACTGCAGACATGATACAGGGGATGATCAGAGACTGCAGACATGATACAGGGGATGATCAGAGACTGCAGACATGATACAGGAGATGGTCAGAGACTGCAGACATAGTACAGGAGATGGTCAGAGACTGCAGACATAGTACAGGAGATGGTCAGAGACTGCAGACATGGTACACACACCTATGCTCAGAACACTAGTTCTGGATGACCACAAACAAGGAGAGGAGAGAAGGAGGGAGGGGAGAACACTGGCACTTCGGCGCCCCCACCTCTGCAGGCGCCTGGGTGCAAAGCAGCCTGTGCACCCTGCCTAGGATCGGCCCTGCATTACATACGATTCAAAAGGAAGTAGAGGGACCACAACTTGTACTATGTATAACATCCAGAGACAATGACTTTGCTCTAATTATGGGGGCCACAGCAGTCCCACTCAGAGGCGTAGCTTAAAGCCTGTGGGCCCCCGATGCAAAAGTTGACCTGGCCCCAGGGCTGTTCTCACCCTGTGCGCCTCTCCATTCAGGAAATGGCTCACAGCCAATAAGAATGGAGGGGGTGTGGGCAGTGGAAAGGCAAAGGGGAAGCCCAGTACTGGAACGTGGCTGTGGGGCCCTTGGGCAGATCGGAGCTGGACTTTGTGGAGGATATGATAATAAAACAGGGAGGCTTCAGGGACCACATGGAGCTAGAGGTGGGGTTGAGATTGTGACCCCTGCAACCCCTTATGCTACGCCCGTGGTCCCACTATCAGATGACATGCTTCAGTGGCCATTAAAGATGAACCTCATTGGATGGCGGGACAGCAGGTCGCACAAGTTCCATAGGACGAGCTAAATCAAGGCCTCTGTGCACCACGTGAGGTTTCTCTACATCAAGCATAGAATACATGGAGGTAAAAAACCTTCAGCCCTTACAGCCACTTTAAAAAAAGGATAAGATTACCTTCAGTAACATGTTACTACAGGAGCAAAATTTTGGTGTGTTTTTTTTTTTGTCTTTGGCTCGCAGTCTCTGCTAGAATTAATTCAAAAAGTGTTCTATCAAGTTAAATTCAGGACTCTGTGCAGGCCAGTCAAGTTCCTCCACCCCAAACTGGCTCATCCATGTCTTTATGGACCTTGCTTTGTGCACTGGTGTGCAGTCATGTTGGAACAGGAAGGGGCCGTCCCCAAACTCCTCCCACAAAGTTGGGAGCATGAAATTGTCTTGGTATGCTGACGCCTTAAGGGTTCCCTTCACTGGAACTAAGGGGCCAAACCCAACCCCTGAAAAACAACCCCACACCATAATACCCCCCCACACCATAATCCCCCCTCCCCCGACACCATAATCCCCCCTCCACCAAATGATTCTGACCAGTGCACAAAGCAAGGTCCATAAAGACATGGATGAGCGAGTTTGGGGTGGAGGAACTTGACTAGAGTCCTGACCTCAACCAGATAGAAAGCCTTTGGGATGAATTAGAGCGGAGACTGCGAGTCAGGTCTTCTCACCCAACATCACAAATGCTCTCCTGGAAGAATGGTCAAACATTCCCATAGATCAGTGATGGCGAACCTCGGCACCCCAGATGTTTTGGAACTACATTTCCCATGATGCTCATGCACTCTGCAGTGTAGTGGAGCATCGTGGGAAATGTAGTTCCAAAACATCTGGGGTGCCGAGGTTCACCATCACTGCCCTAGACACACTCCTAAACCTTGTGGACGGCCTTCCCAGAAGAGGTGAAGGTGTTATAGCTGCAAAGGGGCGGGGCCAATTCATTATTGAACCCTACGGACTAAGACTGGGATGCCATTAAAGTTCATGTGCAGTCATGTTGGAACAGGAAGGGGCCGTCCCCAAGCTGTTCCCACAAAGTTGGGAGCATGAAATTGTCATGTGCGTGTAAAAGGCAGGTGTCCCAATACTTTTGGTTATATAGTGCATCTGCCAATTAACAGCGGAATTCTATGCTCACCTACTCCATGCCCCTTCCTAGTGCATGGGTCAAATGGATGCCGCACCAAAAGAGAAAGAGGGGCAGAAAGTCCCACTCAACGATGTGCGTGGAAAGGCAGGTGTCCCAATACTTTTGACAATATAGTGTATTCTAAAAAACTGAAAAATGTGCGTTGGCGGTACTTTCTTCCCCCAACACACTGCCGCAAAATTTCTCAAAATTATGACAAGCTTCCAAAAATTTTCTAGCGGCCAGCGGGTTTCTCTCTCCCATCAGCATCTTCATCTTGACATGAACCGAGTGACCGACCTGTACAGAAGACATCTGCAGGCAGCTTAGGAGTCATTAATAGCCGAGGTCCTCTCCTCACCTATCCCCTCCCCCCCCCCTCGCTGCCATTATGTAAGACTATTCCGTGCGTCCAACCTGCGCAGGAAGCGATTAGCGACACTGAGCTCCGGAGGATCACCATTAGCAGACGCAGATGTGGCTTTACGCTGCCCAGAGATTTGCTGGTCATAATAAACTGCTTAAATAGCATTACCACCCTTCTGCTGTGTAATGAAAACGAGACGATGAATGAGGCATATCCGGCAACTGTCTGCCCACGTGCGGCGAGAGCTACGAGGTATCCAATGACACCGGAGATCCAGTGACACCTCAACTACTTCACTGGGGGGCAACCTCCAGAACCTCCTGATGAATGGACAGCACACCACTACTACAGGGCAATAAAAAACGACCAGGATTTTAGTGGGCAAGGCGCCTACCAAAAAAATAAAGTAAAGTAAGTAGTACAGTGGAACCTCGGTTTAACAGTACCTTGGTTTGAGAGCGTTTTGATTTGCAAGCAACTTTTCTTTTTTTTTAAATTCTGACTCGCAAGACGAGCAGAATTCAAGCTAAATAGGCCTGCAGTACCTCATTTGGCCTGAGGTACGGGGGCACAGAAGCCGAGCAGAGCCGAAAAAAGGCCTGCAGTACCTCATTTGGCCTGAGGTACGGGGGCGCAGAAGCTAAGCAGAGCCAGAAATAGGCCTGCAGTACCTCATTTGGCCTGAGGTACGGGGGCGCAGAAGCCGAGCAGAGCCAAAAAAAGCCGAACATTGGTCTGCAGTACCTTATTTGACCTGAGGTACGGGGGCGCAGTAGCTGAGAAAAGCCGAACATTGGCCTGCAGTACCTCATTTGGCCTGAGGTACGGGGGCGCAGAAGCCAAGCAGAGCCGAAAATAGGCCTGCAGTACCTCATTTGGCCTGAGGTACGGGGGCGCAGTAGCTGAGAAAAGCCGAACATTGGCCTGCAGTACCTCATTTGGCCTGAGGTACAGGGGCGCAGGAGCCGAGAAAAGCCGAACATTGGTCTGCAGTACCTCATTTGGCCTGAGGTACAGGGGCGCAGGAGCCGAGAAAAGCCGAACATTGGTCTGCAGTACCTCATTTGGCCTGAGGTACGGGGGCGCAGTAGCTGAGAAAAACGGACATTGGCCTGCAGTACCTCATTTGGCCTGAGGTATGGGGGCGCAGGAAACAAGCAAGAGTGTCCTTGGGCCTTTTCGTCCATTTTCGGCGCTCTCCGGCGCCTCCACCCACCTCTGGCCGCATTCGGTATTGCATCTCACTGAAGTCAATGCAGAATTATTTTCGTTTCCATTGACTTCAATGGGAAAACTGGCTTTGATATGCGAGTGCTTTGGATTGCGAGCATTCTCCTGGAACAGATTATGCTCATAATCTGAGGTTCAGCTGTATACTGGATGTAGCGCCCTCTACCATAGGGAGGTGTTAGAGGTAAGGTGTTTTGTGTGGTAAGCTGCCAGGCAGGCCTATGCTGTATGCTAGGCCAGCTTGCTTTGATTTGGGGGGAGGGGGGGGCAGGGAGTGGTTAGAGTAGCAGTGGGTGTGACCACCCATCTTTCAATTCTTGGGCACCTCCCCTGCTTCCAGAGAGAATGTTCTGGAAGAGGGTTAGGGCTGGGAATTGGAGTAACAGGAAGTTCATGTGAGGAGCCCTGACCAATCCCCAACTGGGATTGGCAGGGGGGCAGGCCTCCTACATAAACTCAGGTCCAGCCCACTGGAGGGGAGTTGTTGGCTGGGTGAAGTGAAGAATGGAGTGTTAGACTGCAGCAGGAGGCTCATCCCCATCTTGGGGTGGGGGGTGCACTACTCCTAGGGGGTTATCTATTGCGGGGAGGAGCCGCTGATTTGGTGGTATTTAATCACCTCTGCGATTTTTTGTATTTGCGCTATAAACAAAACCAAAAAAAAAAGACCGTCAATTTAAAGAAAATAAACTCATGGGCACCGATAGGTGGCACTGATAGGCAGCACTGACGGCACTGATAGGCGGCACTGGATAGGCAGCATTGATGAGGAGCTATTGACAGGCATTACTGAGTGGCACTTATTGGCACTGTTGTGGGCACTGACAGGCTTTTATTGGCTGACAGCTGGCAGGTATTGGGCAGCGATTTACAACTTTTGTGCTGTGCTGATCATCAATGTGCCGATCGGCTCTCCCTGTCAGCGTGAACCGAGGAAAGCCGCTTACTGGCACATCCTGGTTCACGCTGTGATTGGTCACAGCTGGTCACGTGGTAAGAAGCCTCTGTCAGGGGCTTCATACCACGATCGGAGTTGCTGTTGTGTCAGACTGACACACAGCACCTCCGGTCGCCGCACTCTCCCGCGGGTGCACGCCGTCTGCGATATCCTGATCATGTCATATGACGTCCAGTCAGAATATCACAACCACTTTGCTGCCGTCATTCTGCTATATGGCAGGCGGCAAGTGGTTAAAAAATAAATAAAAAATAGTATAAAAGTATAACATTATTTAAAAAAAAAAAAATATTTAAAACAAAATGAGTAATAAGAATAACAAATATATATATATAAAAAAAAAAAAAAAAAAGTATTTAAAACAATAAAAAAAAGTTTAAAGTATAACAATTTTTTTTTTTTAAAAATATAGAATTTAAAAAATATATATATATTTAAGTATAACAGTATTAAAAAAAAAAATAAGTAAAATAAAAATGATACAAAAAAAATAAATAAAGTTTGCCTTTACAATCCCTTTAAAGTGAAGCACAGTTTAATCTGAAAACATGACCAGTTCTCTTTAAAGCCGCCATACTGCTCACATAACACCAAAATACACAAACATCTGCCGAGACCCCGCTTTCTCTCGGAGGTCAGACCGTCATCTCTAATGGCGGTGCCGTGACGTCAAAGTCTAGCAGAGGGGAAAAAATAAAAAATAAAAGCCAAACAAAAGCGTAATGAATATAATTGTTGTCATTATTAAACCTCTAAAAAGGCATGGAGCCGCAGCCGGTTTCTGAACGATTCTTTATTTAGTAATTGGAGAGCATTCATTTGCAGCAATTTGGAACGCCGCACGTAGGCCGAGCGATGGAGTTCTATTTTCCCCTCGCTACATGTAAACAGGCAGAAAAGCAAAACGCGTGGGTGAACGGAAACGGGGGGGCGTGATTAATGATCATGTTTGTAGGGTAATAATACACAGTTGTGTTGGAATACAAACATGGAGAAGATGGAGCGAGGCATTTCCAGAGCAATGAGACATCAAGAGATATAAAAAAGTAGAAGCCAATCAGATGAGATCACCCGTCAGTCCTGTACTGGAGCCAATCAGATGAGATCACCCGTCAGTCCTGAGTCAAGGAAGAACGTACAGTACAGAGAAGAAATCCTGCGTTTCCGGTCGGCACGCCCCATTGGCTGAACATACTGTACATGGGAGGCGCGAGCCACACACTGATGTATTACACACTGTACTGACAACAACGCCGTGCACACCACAGGCCATGTGACCGACAAGCCCAGAGATCACTGAGTCCTGAGAACACCGCGAGAAACACGTTTCATCAAAACAAGGAATAAAAAATAAATCACTCATCCCGTAATACCGCCCCTCCCCCTCCAAGAAGAATGCTGGAAGCTCTTTGAACAAAAAGATTTTTTTCTATTATTTTATAAAGATCTACAAGAAAAAGGAGCAGAGAAAAGAGAGAAATCTTAAATCAGTGTTACAATGTATCGAAATCCAAGAAGAGAAATGCAATATATAGCAGCTCCCTGTCCTAGATGTGCGACTGCGTTCCTTTTATTTTCTCACTTTCTGCTTCCCTTCTAGAAATCTGGTGTCCTTGTAACTTCCTGCGGATGTTCGGCTCCATGCACACCAAGAAGCTACAAAGTGCCAGAAAAACGCTGCATGAAAAACGCTCATGCCGCGTACACACAATCGGAAACTTCGACAACAGAAAGTCCGATGTGAGCTTTTGGTCGGATATTCCCACTCTGCGATTTATTTATTTTTGCGCTAGAAACAAAGAGCGACAATTGTGACAAAAAAAAAAAAAAAAGTAAAAGTATAACAATATTTTAACTACTTAAGGACCCCTTCACGCCGATATACGCAACCCGGTCCGAAGCTCTGTGACCGCGGGACCCGATCGCCGATGGAGTCCCGCGATCGGTCCCCGGAGCTGAAGAACGGGGAGAGCTGTGTGTAAACGTGGCTTCCCCGTTCTTCACTGTGGCGCCGTCATTGATCGACGATTGTGTCATCCCTTTTATAGGGATATACATTCGATGATGTCACACCTACAGCCACACCCCCCTACAGTTAGAAACACATATGAGGTCATATGAGGTCACACCCCCCTATTCCGACTGTGTGTACGGCCACTCCATCGGACATTTGCTGTCGGAATTTCCGACAACAAAAATGTCTGTGATTTTTATTTTTGTTGCGCTAGAAACAAAGAGCAATAATTGTAAAAAAAAAAAAATCAGCTTAGACCGATATACATTTTATTATACACACGTGCGTGCATGCATATATATATATTTTTTATAAAATATGTAGAAGAATTGTATATTTTTTTATATTCTTCGACATATTTTGGTAAAATATATATTTGTGTGTGTATATTAGAATAATAAATTAAAATAATTAAAGATTTTGTGTGTGTATATATATTATATACGTGGAAGAAAAAAAAATTGGCAATAGTCACTCTTTGTATAGCGGAAAAAATAAGAACCACAGAGGCGATTGACCAAAAGAAAGCTTGGGGGGGGGGGGGGGGGAGGCCATTTTTTGCGCAAAACATATTGGGTCTACAAACTACGGAATAGGATTTAGGAATGTTTGTATTTACTAGTAATGGCGATCTCCAATTTTAAGCGGAACTGCGACATTGCGGCGGACAAATCTGACCCCAAATGACACTTTTTGGAGACGCAATTACATGGATCAGTACTATAAAAAATGCACTGATCAATGTAAAAAATTACACTTGCAGGGAAAGGGTCAACACTAGGGGGGGGGGGGGGAATCAAGCGGATAAGTGTGTTCTAACTGTAGGGGGGTGGGCAGCCTGGGACATGACAGAGATCACTGGGAACAGTAGATCTCTGTCATGTCATTTGGCAGAACTGGGAATCGCCTTGTTTACAGTTCCCTGCTCTGCCTCTCCTCACCGCGATCGCGGGTCGCCGGCGGACAGAGTCTGCCCGACCTATGGGCACGTTTTCGAAGCATTCAGCAAGAGCGCGAGCGCTGCCACGCTCTCGCGCCTGTCTGCAACTGCTCGAGCCTCCGAACCGGTACGGCGATTCACGCAAGGCTGCTGACCTGCCGCAGTATATCTGCGTGAGCTGGTCGGCAAGCGCTTGTAGAAGCTGTTATGCGCATTTTTTTTCTGCTCCTAGAAGCGAAAAGTGTTATCCTATGTGTCTATGCACATTATTTTATGCTACAAGCATTTTTCAAGCTTCAGCATTTAGGAGCAGGAGAAAAAAAAAAAAAAAAAAGTTTTTAGGAGCGTTTTCCCAGTAGAAAGAAGACGCTAAACTCTAACAGCTTTTTTTTTTTTTAACTGTAAAAATGCTATTAAAATGCTAATGCTCCTAAAACACTACTACAAGTCGGCACAAAAATGCTATTATCAACTCTATTCATCCAGCGTTTTCTTTCTACCTTATAAAAAAGAAAGAAAGAAAAAAAAAACTCAAGTGTGCGTGGAGTGAATAGCATTTTGGTGATTGCTCACAAAAAAATAAAAAATAAAAAATAATAGAACAGAAAAGAAAAAGAAAAAAAAAAAATATATATATATATAATATATATATATATATATTTCTTTTTTATTTCCTACAAATTTATTTCTACTGACAAATTGCTTGCAAAAAAATAATAAAAAATAAGACAAAATTTAATAAAAAACAGTTAATAAAATCGGCCTTCTGCTCACGCTCGCTATAAATATCTATACAGTATAAGAAATATGCCTGACATGATCCCAAAACTGTACTTTCGCCAACAAGGAACACGCCGTCCCGGCCGGCCCACGCTCATGCAGGGATGGTTAAATGTACAGAAGACACGCCACCCATCCACGTGTTGTTCTATTACCCTTCCGGAATATTTGTAGGTAGCAGAACACAGAAAACACAGCTGAACAAAGTGTTCAATGCCGCAGGCAGAGACAAGAGCAGCGTTATGTAATCCATGATCCCGGAACATAAACTTGGCAGCAGATACTGAGCTTATAGTTCACACCTATTATAGTAAAAATATGCTGAACCTGCAAACAGATCAGCTACTTTCAGTTTTCGAAGGGTCAGTTATTCCAAACCAGGGGTCCATGGAACGCTCGGGTTCCTCCGGGGGTCCATGGAACGCTCGGGTTCCTCCGGGGGTCCATGGAACGCTCGGGTTCCTCCGGGGGTCCATGGAATGCATGGGTTCCTTCCGGAGTCCACGGAACGCTCAGGTTTCTCCAGGGGTCCATGGAACGCTCAGGTTCCTCCGGGGGGTCCATGGAACGCTCGGGTTCTTCGGGGGGGCCATGGAATGCTCGGGTTCCTCCAGGGGTCCATGGAACGCTCGGGTTCCTCCAGGGGTCCATGGAACGCTCGGGTTCCTCCGGGGGTCCATGGAACGCTCGGGTTCCTCCGGGGGTTGCTAGGGATTCCTTGAGCTGTGACCAATTCACCTGCTATCTAATGGGGCCTCCATAGTTCCAGGACCGAAACCACTAGGCAGAGCCAACAGCACGACACTCATTATCTTGATCTACCTGTAAGGGTGGCATTCTGACAGCCATGGTAAGGAGGGTATTGTTCCCGTCGGCCGCCATGGTAAGGAGGAGTTTTATCCCCACTGGCAGCCATTGTAAGGAGGGTATTATTTCCCCTGACTACCAATGCAAGGAAGGTATTATCCCCCCCCCCCCAACCGCCATTGTAAGGAGGGTATTATTCCCCCCCAACCACCATTGTAATTAGGTTATTATTCCCACTGATCACCATTGTAAGGAGGGTATTATTTCCACCGACCGCCACTGTAAGGAGGGCATTATTCCCACCGACCGCCACTGTAAGGAGGGCATTATTCCCACCGACCGCCACTGTAAGGAGGGCATTATTCCCACCGACCGCCACTGTAAGGAGGGCATTATTCCCACCGATCGCCACTGTAAGGAGGGTATTATTCCCACCGACCGCCACTGTAAGAAGGGTATTATTCCCACCGACCGCCATTATAAGAAGGGTATTATTCCCACAGACCGCCATTATAAGAAGGGTATTATTCCCACAGACCGCCATTATAAGGAGGGTATTATTCCCACCGACCGCAATTGTAAGGAGGGTATTATTCCCACCGACCGCCATTATAAGAAGGGTATTATTCCCACCGACCGCCATTATAAGAAGGGTATTATTCCCACCGACCGCCATTGTAAGAAGGGTATTATTCCCACAGACCGCCATTATAAGGAGGGTATTATTCCTACAGACCGCCATTATAAGGAGGGTATTATTCCCACCAACTGCCATTATAAGAAGGGTATTATTCCCACAGACCGCCATTATAAGGAGGGTATTATTCCCACAGACCGCCATTATAAGGAGGGTATTATTCCCACAGACCGCCATTATAAGGAGGGTATTGTTCCCACAGACCGCCATTATAAGGAGGGTATTATTCCCACCGACCGCCATTGTAAGAAGGGTATTATTCCCACCGACTGCCATTATAAGAAGGGTATTATTCCCACAGACCGCCATTATAAGGAGGGTATTATTCCCACCAACTGCCATTATAAGAAGGGTATTATTCCCACAGACCGCCATTATAAGGAGGGTATTGTTCCCACCGACCGCAATTGTAAGAAGGGTATTATTCCCACCGACCGCCATGGTAAGGAGGGTATTATTTTCCCTGACTACCAATGAAAGGAAGGTATTATTCTTGTAGACCACCATTGTAAGAAGGGTATAAATTCCACCTGACCGCCATTGTAAGGAAGGTATTATTCCCACTGATCACCATTGTAATGTAATACATTTTTCTGCTCCTAGATGTCTTCAGCCTGATAGTAAGCATCAGACAACGCACTCCTGGACCCCCCAGCCCACCTACATGAACAGTGAGAGGAGAAGCAGCACAGTGATGAGCTCATCTCTCCATCATTCTGCTCTCTCCTCCTATCAGCATACTACTTGTCAGCACATGAACCGATTGGTTCTGTGTGCTGCTTCTTCCGTGCACACTCCAGCCATGCTGTATAGGGACTGCAAAAAGCCCGTACCAGGTCACATTCAGGAACTAACACTGCTTGTATTAAAACAATAAATGTTTTTTGCAATTACAAAGCCGAGTTTGTGTCTTCTATCTGCCTGAAGTTCAGCGTTAAAAAATAAATAAAGGGCAAGAGACTCATGCAGACTAAAAGTCCAACGCGCTTTGGATTTGCAGCGATCGATGTCACTATTACATAACAAACGTTTCCGATCTGAAACAATTCACGTCTTCCCTTACAGGATCCGGGATGAACTCTCCAGACTAAGCTCTGCTGTACAATGAAGTAAAGCCCTCAGCAGGCGGCGGGCGCTCTCCAGGAATCTGCCATCTACAGTCTGATGCCGTGTGCCAAGAATCGGAACTGGTCACCTACGCCAACGTCTATAAATCCCCGATCATGACACCGCCGGGGAAAGCCGGACTACGTCCGAACCGCTCAAAGAAAAACCCAACGTCACATTTATACCCCCTTCAAAATCAGCCACAACCAACAACAATACAAACATATTCCTCATAAAAAGAGAACTTTGTACAAAGCTGGCGGTCAATATATCCCACACCTTTTATTGGTCAGAGACCGTGCCCAGGGGGCTCATCCACCGACCCCCGGCCATTACAGAGAAGCCGCGGCTCAGTACAGTACCTGCCGGATCACCCGGGAATGAGAACAAGCCAGCGGGCGCTAAAATCCCCCAAAACTCACAATCCAATTGTGAGCAGGACTCAGGATCCTTTTAAAAAGGAGTTTGGAAGGCGCACTATGTGATCGCCCGATAAAAAACAACATTTGCTGTATGAATAAGACAAACATTTGCACAGTTGCAATGAAAATAAAAAATCTGAGAATATGATCATTTCCTATGGACGTCAGCGCCATCTAGTGGCCAAAAAGCAGGATTTTCCCGATTGAGGTATTTCAGGAAAAATACCACATTATGGACACTAGGTGGTACTTCCGATCATAGGAAATAATCATATTAGATAAAATATGTCAATTTGTAACTCTGCAAATGTTTTTTTCCTTAGTACAGTGATTTAACTTTTTAAATATTTTTAAACTAAGATAGACCGCTCTGTGTTTAATCTTTCTGGTCGCGAGAGACAGAAGATATTCTCTGTGGTGTTTCCTAGAATGCAAATTCACTCAAATGACTCACTGCTATTCACAAGGTGTAAGAGTCAGCAGGACAGGAATTGCCGAACCACTTCACAAAATCACCTGCAAGGGGCATTGCAAGCAGAGGAATACCCAAGATTTATAAATATACATATATTATAAAGAAGGTTTTAAAAATATACACACAGTACAATACAATATACATAATTTTTTTATATATATATATATATATATATATATATATATATATATATATATATATATATATATATATACACACACACACATAATATATTTTTAAAAAAATACAATAATACACATACAGTATAATATATATATAAAAAAAATATGTGTATCAAAATATAGTTACTATAGAGTATAATATATATTTCAATATAAAAAAAAAAATAAAAAAAAAAACACACACACACAGTATATACATTTTAATATATATTAAATATATTTAAAAAATAAAATACACATATCGTGTATTATACATACATGTATACACACACACACACACACACACACACACATATATATTATATAATATATTTTAAAAATATATCTAGGGGCAGAAAAAAATATTAATATTATATATATATATATATATATATATATATATATACACACACACACATACACACACCGACACATACATACACACACAATATATTTAAAAAATACAATAACGCACATACAGTATGATATATAATATATATATAAAATGTATGTGTATCAAAATTATATATATATATACACACACACACACACATATACATAAACACACACAAATAAATATATTTTGATCTATATTTAAAAAAATACACATACAGTACTATGGAGTACAATATTATAATATATATTTCAATATAAAAAAATAAGATAATATTAAAAAAATATATAAAACACATACCGTGTATAATATATATACACATATACACACACATTATAAATAATATATTTTGAAAATATATCTCGGGGTAGAAAAAAATATTTTAATATATAATAATCATAGTACATACATACACACACACACAAATTATATATTTTGATATCTATTAAAATGAATACAAATACACATACAGTATACTGTAGAATATAATATCTTAGTATATATTAAAAGTACAGTAAATAAAAAAAAAGCTAATAAAAAAAATGTATATTTAAAAAAAAATTAAGATATTAAAAAAATATAATACACATACAGTATTATAATATATATAAAAATAATCATTATATATATTACACACACATACATACAAACGCATGTGATTTGAATGAAGAAAGAACCCTACCAGGGTGATGAGTGCTCCAGCTATCCCGGCTCGGTGGAAATAAGACGTCTGGGATAGAACAACACCTGATAAGTGACTGGGAGGAGGATCCCTGAGACAGACACTCAGTACATTCAGGTGTGGTCGATCGGTCGGTCTGTCGATCGGTACAAGGAAGCTCAGAATCAGCACACAATGTCTTTGAGGCTACAATTGCCTAACAAGCTATATAAACACAAAACAAGAACCCCAAGTGGCTGTTTAGAAGCACTGCAGCCTGTGTGAGAAGGCTGCGATGGAAGCACACATTCCCTGACTCTGTGCAGAGTCCCCTATGCTTATTATAAGATGGGGGGTCGGCCGGCACTCCCCTCCTGTCCCTGATCTGTAGAAGAGTCCCTCTAATAAGAGAACATGGAGACATTATGTAATGATGGCTGTACGATGCGGAGTCTCACCCACGCTGAGTGTCGGAGGATTGGGCTCGCTGTACTCCACACATTACATAATCCCTTATAATGTCCAACTGTGACCCAGAGGTGCCGAGACAACAATCCCAGCTACCCAAACCCTGCAAACACCCACCTGATCTACACACAGGAGGAAAACTCCACTTTTATCAAAAATTGGATAACATGTAAATAAATGTATCATGTTATTTTATATGATATTTATTATTAAAGGAGAAGTACGGGGGAAGCTCATTTGGCTGTAGATCACAGGAGTGACGCTCGTTCTGCACTCCTGTGACCCGTTTTCAGCAGACAGGGGGCTGAAGTCCGATGTCGGCTGACCTCAAGATACTGACAATGAAGTCAGGCTCCGCCCACATGCCTTGACTGGCACCCAGCTCAGCGAACCACTGAGAGGCTGAGCCCCCCCCCCCAATCTGTGAGCGGCAGAGCAGAGAGGCGGTGACTAACAGTCATCAGCTCTCTGCTCAGGAAGCTCTGGGCACAGAGCGATTAGCGGTGTTTAGCGGCGCAGGTAAACAGAAATCAAGTAGGTAGGAAGCAGACAAGCGGAGCTTCCTCTTTTGGGTCAGAGCATCACTGGGGCTACGGCCCCCCCCCCCCCCGCTGGCTGTGAAATGGGTATCGTTCTGCACAGCATGGCACACCGCTGCCAGCCTGTCTCTCCTGTGTATCCATCACTCTCAGTGCCATCAGGGGGCCCCCAATTTCCAGGCAGCGTGGGCTCAAGGAGCAGCTTCTTTGGGGAAAGTGCAGGACCCCCCAGGTGTGCCCTCTCATTAGGACGGCCCTGATGATAACTGTACTACTACTTTATATAAAATACAAACCAACAAAAAACCTCTGCTTTTACAACCACTTTAACCGCTTAAGGACTGCCACACGTCGACAGAATGGCACGGCTGGGCAAATGGGCGTATAAAAATAATAAAAAATACAATAATAAATATTTTTATATATATATATATATATATATATATATATATATATATACACACACACACACATAAAAATAAAAAATGATAATATTATATATATATATATATATATATATATATATACATATACACACACACATACTGTACACAAAAAAATAAAAAATAATAATAAATATAATTACGTCTCCTTTAATTTGCCGGTGTGTTAAAGCCCCCTCCGGCAGTGCACCCGCGACCCTGACACGAGCTCTGTGACCGCGCCCGCAGGACCTGCGGACTCGATGTTCACCGATGTCCCACGATCGGGTCACAGAGCTGAAGAACGGGGAGATGTCAGTGTAAACACAGCATCTCCACAATCTGCCTACTGACAGGACACTGATCGTCTGTTCTCTGTCATCAGGAGCAGCGATCAGTGAGGAGTCACTCGTAGCCATGCCCCCTAACAGTTAGAATCACTCCCTAGGACACACTTAACACCTTCAGGCGCCCCCTACAGGTTAACCCCTTCACTGCCGGTGGCATTTTCACAGTAATCAGTGCATTTTATAGCACTGATCGCTGTATTAATGCCAATGGTCCCAAAATGGTGTCAAACGTGTCTGATGTGTCCGCCATAATGTCACAGTCACGATAAAAAAATCATAATGTCACAGTCACGATAAAAAAATCATAATGTCACAGTCACGAAAAAAAAAAAAAAAATCGCTGATCGCCGCCATTACTAGTAAAAAAAAAAATATTAATAAAAATGCCATAAAACTATCCCCTATTTTGTAAACGCTATAAATTTTGCGCAAACCAATCAACAAACGCTTATTGAATTATGTTTTACCAAAAATATGTAGAAGAATACGTATCGGCCTAAACCGAGTAAAAAAAAAAAATTATTACTTTTTATATATTTTTGAGGATATTTATTAGAGCAAAAAGTAAAAAATATTGTTTTGTTTTTTTTTTCAAAATTTGTCGCTCTATTTTTGTTTATAGCGCAAAAAATTAAAACCGCAGAGGCGATCAAATACCACCAAAAGAAAGCTCTATGTGTGGGGAAAAAAGGACGTCAATTTTGTTTGGGAGCCACGTCGCACGTCCGCGCAATTGTCAGTTAAAGCGCCGCAGTGCCGAATCGCGAAAAAGTGTCCCGTTCTTTGGCAGCCAAATGGTCCGGGGGGCTGAAGTGATTAAAGTGATACTAAAGCTAAAAACATTTACAATAATGCAAATCACCTTTTACCAACAAATTGGGTTACGTATTGTGTTCTTTTGCATACAAAAAAAAAACATTTATTCCCCCCCCAAAAAATTGCATTTGACAAACTGCTGAGAAAATACCTTGCGACATATCCACCATTTTATTCTCCAGGGTTTCTGCCTAAATATATAAATAATATATTTAGGGAGTTCGGAGTAAAAAACAAACAAACAAAATGATGATTTTTACATAATTGGCGCAGTCGGGAAGTAGTTATCCTTCCGATTGAACCCTTCCCACGCCGCTCTCCATGCTGCTGCAAGCTGCAGAGCTTCTCAACTGAACGTCTCTCTCTACGGAGAGCAACAACAGCAACCAAATCAGGATTGGGGGGCGATTATTGCTTGCTAAGGATTACTGCACCCCACATCGTCCTGTAAATATCATCCAATCACAACTTATAAAAGATACCGTATATACTCGAGTAGGGTTGTCCAGATACCGATACTAGTATCGGGACCGATACCGAGTATTTTCGGGAGTACTTGTACTCGCGCCAAATGCTCCCGATACCCAAATAGAATACTTTTTTTTGTATTTATCAACATGTTCTGTGAAAATTCTTTGAGTTTTTTACTACTGCGTGACAAGAAAATAAAACATTTTTATTAATTTTTACTCATTTTTATTCTTTTATAATGTCTTGAGTTAGAGTTCTTCATAATTCTAAAGAAAATATCCTTAGTCTGTATTGTGGTTTGAAAACTGTCACATGACATTTAAAAAAAGTATCGGTATTCGGTATCGGCGAGTACATGAAAAAAAGTATCGGTACTTGTACTCGGTCCTAAAAAAGTGGTATCGGGACAACCCTATACTCGAGTATAAGCCGAGTTTTTCAGCGATTGTTTGTGTGCTGAAAATGCCCCCCCCCCTCGGCTTATACTCGAGTCACCTTTTTGCGCCTGATCTCCCGAACTATGGGGACCCGGTACTTGGCACACATGTAGCCCCACTCTTCCTATACAAGTGTGCAAAGTTTGTTATCCGGGGGACCTACGGCCGGGGAGCACCGATTTTTCAAAGTCAGGAACCATAGACTCCCATGTTAAATGGTAATTTCTCTAGTAATTTTGGGGACCTGGTACCAGCCAGTCGTAGGTCCCCTGGACCCGGAACTTGGCACACATGTAGCCCCACTCTTCCTATACAAGTGTGCAAAGTTTGTTGTCCGGGGGACCTACGGCCGGGGAGCACCGATTTTTTAAAGCCGCGCATCCCTTCCATAGACTCCCATGTAAAATGGTAATTTTTCTGGTGATTTTGGGGACCCGGTACCGCCCGGTCTTAGGTCCCCTGGATCCGGAACTTGGCACACATGTAGCCCCATTTCTCCTCTACAAGTGTGCAAAGCTTGTTTTCTAGGGGACCTACGGCTGGGGAGGACTGATTTTTCCAAATTTGTGCACCCCTTCCATAGACTCCCATGTTAAACGTCAGTCTAATCATGGGCACAGTGAGGTAAAGTAAGGCATGGACACAGTGAGGCATGGGCACAGTGAGGTAAAGTAAGGCATGGACACAGTGAGGCATGGACACAGTGAGACATGGGCACAGTCGAGGCATGAGCACAGTGAGGCATGGGCACAGTGAGGCATGTGCATGGACACAGTGAGGCATGTGACACAGTGAGGCATGCACACAGTGAGGCATGGGCACAGTGAGGCATGGGCACAGTGAGGCATGGGCACAGTGAGGCATGGGCACAGTGAGGCATGGGCACAGTGAGGCATGAGGCACATGGGCATGGCACAGTGAGGCATGAGGCACATGACACAGTGAGGCATGGGCACAGTGAGGGCACAGTGAGGCATGCAGTGAGGCATGCAGATGGACACAGTGAGGCATGGGCACAGTGAGGTATGGGCACAGCACAGTGCAGATTGCACCCATTTTTGAGGCATGCAGATGGACACACTAGGCTTATACTCGAGTCACTACGTTTTCCCATTTTTTTTGTACTTGGATATATACGGTAAAAAGAAAGAGTCACAATAACTGAATTCCCTATAAAATGTCCTGTACCAAGCATTTCCTCCTCTATCCCCCCCACCCCCCCCCCCCCCATGTTCTCTAAGGTAGGAGGAGGGGGGGGGGAGGCATTAGCAGCATGTGCTGTTCTCTGAGTCTCCTGGCTTAGAAAAGCATGTCAGCTTCACGTGAATATCCGAGCGCTGCAGTCTATGGAGAGGAAGGGACCAATGAGCTGATCAGCCCGACAGCCGCCTCTCTCATTGGCTCCCAAGGAAAAAACGCCAATCCCCTGCATGTGTTTGGCACAGGTGGTGGCGCTCCTCGACGCCCCCCCCCCCCCCCCCCCCCCCCAGCAAAACACAGAGAAGGCATGTTGTACCCGCATTGGAAGTCTGATTCATTGCAATCCATGTGATAGCGGCTCTGAATCAACACTTGTCGCCGATACGAGAGGAACAAAAGGCGACAAGGACGCCGCTGGATTATTCCTGAGAGTGGAAGAATGCTGCAATGGATCCGAGGGCATGCTGGAAATTGTGGTCCATCCGCAAGCAGAACTGCTGCTGGACAACCCTCAGGAGATGGGGGGGGGGGGATTTTTTTTTAAGTCTCAGGGTGTAATGAAACACTCGAAAACGTAACACCCGGTGCAAAAAAAAAAAAAAAAAGTGAGAACACAAAAAAGTGCACAGCGTGTAAATATATTGGGGGGTTATTTACGAAAGGCAAATCCACTTTGCACTCACTATAAATCTAAACGGGAAGATCTGAAATGGGGGGGGAAGGGAAAGAAATCTGAAATGAGGTGGGGGGGGATCTGAAATGAGGGGGGGGGAAGAGATCTGAAATGAGGGGGGACGAGATTCGGAAATGAGGGGGGGGATCTCAAATAAGGGGGAGAAAGAATCTGAAATGAGGGGGGGTGGAAAGAATCTAAAATGGGGGAGGATCTGAAATGGGGAGAGAGAATCTGAAATGGGGGAGAGAGAATCTGAAATGGGGGGGGGAAGAATCTGAAATGGGGGGGGGGGAGAATCTGAAATGGGGGGGGGGGGGGGGAGGGTATCTGGGGGGGGGGGAGAATCTAAATGGGGGGGAGAATCTGAAATGGGGAGAGAAATCTTAAATGGGGGAGAAAGATCTGAAATGGGGGAGAGAGAATCTGAAATGGGGATAGAGAACTGAAATGGGGGAGGAAAATCTGAAAATGGGGGGAAGATCTCGAAATGGGT